>CACRXK020000890.1:0-64932 GCA_902702795.2 Paramuricea clavata
ATAGATAGATATAGATATAGATATATATATATAGATATAGATAGATATAGATAGATATAGATAGATATAGATATAGATAGATATAGATATAGATAGATATATATATATATATATATATATATATATATAACAGCATTAAGTTCATATTCCAACTACACAACATGTTTAATGCCAATTGACTGGAGTAAATATTGTTGACCATAAGTCCTCTATAAACCATGCTAGAAAATATTTATTTCATGACTACCCAATTACGATATTAATTGGGTAGTATTAGTTTCATGACTAATTATATAATATTAATTTCATGACTACCCTTGATGAGTAAAATTGTATGTAATATGAGGTAGATTAAGCATCCAAGCATATCAAATTAACCCTAGGAGTTCTCTTTTCCAAACGTTTGGAATTAAGAGTCATGCAGATATACACAAAGCAGAACAGCGAGTTAAATGTTAACTGAGGGTAAATGCTGCTAACTCATCTTAGTTCAAACAACCATTGTAGGGGGCTAATCATGCAATAAGAACAAATTTTAAATATTCAAGGAAAATTCTATGGTCAACTGCATTGTTACTATATTGTAGGGACCATATAGAAGTAGGGAATTTTGATAATTAATAAATACATTTCTTGCTATGTGAGGGGTGGGGGTGAGTAGAGGACTTATGGTATACAAGGTAGTACATTAAATTATATTTTATTTACTAATTATATTTTAGCAACACTAAATGTTTTATATAAATTCACTAATCCAATGCAACTAATGTGCGTTAATTCATAGCCAAAGCATGTACACTTTCTTTGACATTTGGGCTAATTGAACACAAATCGTAGCAATTCACATCAAGCATTTGAATTTTCAATATGTGTATTCTCACCAGATGATATGACAGCATAATTTCTTTAGTGTGATCCATTATATGAAATTTAGCACTCGGGACATGTTGATGTAATGTAAGAAGTTATGTGCATTTTGATGATGATTAATCCAATATTCAATATATGTATAGACCATATGGTATGGTGGCAAATTATGTGATGATGAATTTGTATACCATATATTTTCTCTTGAAATTTCTTTTTCAATCCGTTCTGTGAAAAGTTGATGATATAGGATGGTATGGAAACTTCTCAGTTGTCCATAACTGAATATATAGCCATTATTCAATATGCGTTGGATATGGTAATTGATGTGGTAGTATAATTTGATGAGCAGGATATATACCATATATTTTCTCTTGAAATTTCCTTTATAATCAAAAACTGATAGAAATGTTGATGACAATAGTCCATAAGAGCATATATAAATTTTCTCTTGTCGTCTTGAACTTTCAATTTTGTCATCCGGCCATGATGAGGAATATGTATTTTAGCCCTCTTTATCTTTGTTTAGAAATCATCATATCTATATATAATTATATATATATAAAGCAATATTAATTTACCTATACCATATTATCTATTGAGTATTGGGATCGAGGGGTTTAATTACATAAAAATGATAAATCCAACTTCACCTTTCTCAATGTCTTGAACACAAGGTGGGAAAGGCAAAATTGGAGTTATCATTTTTAATGATACATGTTAGCCCATTAGTGCATTATAGACACTGTTTATTCATTCAGGCTAATGCCACCAATTAAGTGTCCAATCATTCAAGTGTCCATAGGTAAGTGCCAAGTGTCCATTCATTCAGGCTAATTAATATGATCACCTAAATATACGCAACTAAGATTGTGAATCTGATAAACACTTACTTGGCGTTATAGAGTACCAGTAAATTCATGTTCATCTTTATTGTTTAGAAATCTCAATTGGATAATAATATTCCCTTATGTTGCTTGTTCTTCCTGCTTGCATTAAATAAATGTAGTACGTGTTCAATGACAACTCATTGAGATGTCAATTAAGAAAGATACATGCCTGCCTGGATTGTTTAAAATGTTAGTTTGTAAGTGGTATTCTAACTTAATGTTACAATGTACAGTACATAAATATGTCGCATAAATGCATGTCGTTTTACAATTTAAAATATTATAACTAAATATATAAGTTCTTTGTATGTTTGCATGGCGATAAAATATATAATAGTTTTGTTTAAATAAATTTACGTGGTGTTTCCACAAACAAAACTATTATATAACTAAATATATATAACAATAATAAAGCACAATCAAAATATACAGCAACCCAGTTACTGATGTATATGGTTGGACCTAGAAATAAACAAAAATATTTACGGTAAATATGGTAATAATTCATAGACATAGTAAAATGCTAATACAGATAATACGTATGTATATTACGTACCTGGATCTTCAATTATATTAATTGTACTAAAACATTCAAGGTAAGACATTTCCTTCTTATTTTATATACCTCACACACATCTAAAATGTTCAGGTATCATTAACACTTTACAAACACCATTCATTTCCTTACTCGTTTGTCAACGCTCGAACACATCTAAAATGTGCAGGTACCATTGACAATGTAGTTCTCAGAGACGTGCAGAACATCGCAATGAGTCATCAGCTTGAACACTTTGAACCAATCATTGACATTGTATTATAAGTACGGGCAATTACCTCGAAAACACAGTTGTGCGCAGGCTGAAACTACTGGTGTTTGAATAGCACAAGCTTCGAAAACTGTTTATGTACTACCTTCTCGTGCATTCCTGCATTTCTCATCTTGCTCAAATGGTGCATTCGGATCGCCACGTAACTCTGGCTCCAGCATTTAATCAACTTAAAAACATGGTTGTTTCCTGGAGTCGAATTAAACATGTGTTGGTCTAACGTACTAAAGACCTTGCTTTCAACCCAGACTGATAACACTGTCATAGCAATCGCACTTGAAAGTCCAGCGCTATGTGGTAAACGACCTCCATTTACATTTAGCATTCTCATAACACACTTCTCTGTTTCCTCGCATATTTTGATGAGGCTGAGTGATGGCAGTTTAATTCAGGCCTCCATTCATTTTCCATGTTACGAATATATCTGGAATGTTTTCTTTGCTCGTTGTCAACGCTGCTAGACATTGCGGACAGTGGATCTTTTTCTCCACCATCTTCACCACATACCCAGCGATATACGATATGGCCACCTCTTTGTACTCAGATAGTTCCATGGCGTTCGAAACATCGCAGCAGTTGTGATCATCTGCAGCTGGCTGTCTCACCTCCAAGTCATATCTTCTTGCAATTGCCACATCAGAAATTCCAGTAGATACGGAGTTGATTTCTTGTTGATCCTGGACACTGTTCAATATCTCATAATAGTGCCTCATCAGCAGTTGCTTGTATGCTGCTACGAATTGGCGAGTTGTTGGATTATTGTTCCACCCTCCGCAAGCTCGCACGGCTGAAAAGAATAACTCCAAGTGATCTTGGCTCATCTTGTACGTCAGAAGATACTTCAGGACAGGATTCGCCGCATTAACGAGATCTTCTGCTAATCCCACAACAGCATTGATGCACAAAAGGAAACCAAGAAATCCTGTTTTCCTTTTTTAACGTAAGGATCGACTGGCCATCTGGACCTTTCAGATTTCTAATGTACTCTCTTGCCTCATCTAGAAACCTCTTCATGTACTGATAGTTTGATCTTCTAATTGGCAGCTTGAAATTTCTCGCCAATGGATTCCTGGAATTCAGAACATCAAAAAGATGATCAAAAACAAACACGAAAACATTGTACTGTTGGACCACAGCCTTGAAATTGTGGCAATTTCAGCTTACCTTCACAATACTCCAAGGCATCTGCAACACTCGAACTGAGTGCCTGTGCTGCTAGATTTACCTTCATTTTCTGTGGCTTCCATTTGATGTGAGCGGATCGGAGCTTATTGGCAAGATGTAAGCCCTCTGACTCTTGTAATTTATGCAACTCCTCCACAAATTGCCACTTGATGGCGTTGCCGTCCTTATCCTTTAGGACCTTCCAGTCCAACATGTTGTTTCTTACCAACTTTATCATGTGACAAGCATCTAGGAAAATATAGATCTTGGCTGTCGGGTCACATGGATGTTGGAAGGACACTTGTAAGTTGCCAGGTGACAGTTGAGCGCCGAACAATTTCAACATCGCCTGGTGAGACGTGGGGCCATCGCACATAAAAGATACCACCTTCACCCCTACTTCGTGCAACTTGGTTATGCATTCTTTGGTCAAGTTGGCTTTCTCCTCTCCAGTAAGATCCTTTACTAGAAAATATCTGCATGGTACTTTCCAACCGGAGTTAACCGAGACTGCCATAAAAACAAGAGCATCTGTTGCTTCGGGCAGCGAGTCATCATTGGTGCCTGTGCCAAGATCAACATAACCGCGAAACTACTTGCCATCCCATTCGACATGCTTGCGTATGGCCATTTCATCGAGCATTAGTGCACAAACAACTTCTTAGTTATCCCTTTTTGCAGCTAAAACTTTGGCTTTCAATGCTGTAAGTGCATCCTTTGTAAAACCTGGCTCGCCATTCATAGAACTACATACCATGACCGAATCACGTTTACATGTGGCAGCCCTAAATCAAAACTTTTTCGCACATAGTTATACGCTTTAGTTGAATAAAATTTCAAGGTCAGGGCAAATGACCTTAGCTCAGGTGGATACGCCCCAAGATTTTTCTTCTTTTTTTGTGTCACCAACCTCTTCATAAGTTCCTTTGGAACTCCAGAAAAATTGATTCTAGAATAGTCGCACAATCACTATTGATCAGATTTTTTTCTCTCAATTCACTTACCACTGAAATCAACATGCTAACCTTTTTATCTCTTCTCTTGGTTTTCTTCTGAGATGTATTTAATCTCTTCTGTAGATTTTCAACTTTATCTATAAGATCATCAACTTGCCTTCTCACTCTACTAGGAGACTTTATACAATATGGGTGATCATGTACATTCATTTCAGAAGAACTGGTCGTTCGCAGAGGCACCGGAATATCTATAATTGGGGGGGGGGGGCAGATATTCATATATTCGTGTTCTGCCCAATTAATTTCTTTTGAAATCGATTGTTTTTACAGTCTGTGAACACGAATATATGAATATCTGCCCCCGCTATTATCGATATTCCGGCGCCTCTGGTCGTTCGCGCCCTTTTTTGAGACGCACTTACCTCAATTTCCGATTCATTCGAATATTTTCTCTTGCCTCCTGGTACACTTAATACGTTGTTGTCGATACTTACTTTTTCAATCACCTCCTGCATAATCACACTATCTGAGGCAATGATCTCTTTATTAACCACCTGTAAACTTAATGCTTCATCACTTACATTATCTTCATTTATTACTACTGTTTCCACTAAACTATTTTTTTTGTCTGACATACCATTAAATTTTTCTACTTCTACAACATCCTGATGCGAGACTTTCTTAGTACTGGCCACTCCATTCTTTGTTACCTGTGGGATTGAGTAAGAGAATATAATCAACACATATTTACTTTATGTATGAATAATGGAAAACTCTTAGCTGTGATGCACCCAACTTTATTATTTTACACATGTCTATAATGCCAGATGGTATTACTTAAGGGAAGAGTCTTGCACATTAATGGGTTAACCAAGGTGCATGTGTATGGTATCTGTCATTGTGCCTATAATGTTAGTCAACGTTGTCTATGTAAAATTGTTGTAACAGCTTTACCAGTCAAGAATTTTTAATAGACATTATTGGGGTGGGGGAGGGTGATATTGCTTTCTCCTTCCCCCCTCCCTGGTGACGGCCATGCATGAAGCACAATATGCTGCTCTTACTTAATTGTCATAAAGCAGTTATAGAAAATATGAAAATTACTTTTATTACCAAACAAAAATGACCAAAACGTTTTGGCTGACTATAATGGACAGAAAAATGGTATCAGGATAAAACAACAGGATTGTAGGTAATGGCTGACTTTACAGAATTTTTAAGTTACCATTCAATAACTTTTGACACCTTTTGTGGCAAGTTAATTTCAATATATTTTTAGCTAGCTTGTAAAATTTATAGCCGGCGATTTGCTAGCTTTCATGTTGAATAATTTTTGTTGCAGCTTAGTTACAAATTAAGAATTAATTAGTTATTAATTAATTTATCATTATTATTTTATGATTTTAACAAGGCGAAAATGAACTGCTGAGCAGAAATCACTCACTCATTACAAGTACATTGACGACTAACAGCTAGACTAACAATAAACGGACTAACTATTAACATGTCATTGATTCATTTCAATGATAATTCGGGAACCCTGTTAAAGGATTCCATTCGAAATACCTATAAATGCCACATAGATTGCTTAGTGATCTACCATCTCATATCATTTTATTAAAACAATTTTCAAGTTGCCATTCAATAACTTTTGACACCTTTTGTGACAAGTTAATTTCAATATATTTTTAGCTAGCTTGTAAAATTTATAGCCGGCTATTCGCTTTCATGTTGAATAATTTTTGTTGCAGCTTATAGTTACAAATTAAGTTCAGTTATCATTCACAATAAATTCAGCTATATATATCATTCAAATGCTGTCACAAATTATTGGTCTGGGTGGGGTCCCCCAGCCACCTGATGTCCATATTGCACCATATATTGCACCACATTGTACTTAATTATTATTTTACTCTATCTAACACCAGAGGATTATACTCACCAAGAGTATTAAATTCATAGCTCTGGTGCTCAATGGGTTATTAAAACTCAGTCTGACAGTTTAGACACTTAGGTCACTTGGTTAGTCTGGTTGACTGTACTGTCCCTAGAATGCACTTTAAACTCTATTTTATGTTTAATTAATACTGACACTATAGACAACAGACAATAATAGCTATTCCTTTTAACAAACACAAACCCCCTATCAGTCAGATAGCTGGAATTCTTCAGGGGTGCAGTAAATGCCAAATATTGCCTGGAATTTTTCAAGTCAAATGGAAAATTGAACTGGAATTTATCAGAGGTAAAGTATTTTATGCAGCCTTTTTGTTGCATTTCCTCAGGGGTGTATTTTGTGTCTAATTTGACAAGGGTGTGCAGATATTAAATAGGAACTATAACCCAATTTAAGTGCAACCAAAAAAATGTTAAACTTTAAAAAGATTAAATAAGCAATAAGTAATAGAGAAAACCGACAAAGGTACAAACCTGAGAAGTGGGAAATATTGTTGGGACAGCAAATGGCTTCAGTATTACTCTTTGGCCACTCTCTTCCTTCATGTCAGAGCTAAAATGCTCTGAACAAATACGACTTACTCTTGTCGGAATAAATTTCACCAGTACATTTTTATTGACATTTTCAAGCCATTTGGTGTACATCTCAGGACACTTGTTTTTGGATCTGGGAAGCTGTAAAATTATTAAAATGCATTCAATATTAAATTGCTCATACAAGCTCAAACAATTGCTCAAAAATGTGTCATTGAAAGAGAATTCATGTGAAAATAATGACATTTAATAATCAAATTGCTGGAGCATCATAACTATATCATTATATTATGCCATTTTTGTTTTTACAAAATTTTCTAGCAGGATAAAAATGTACAAAGTAAATACAAATGCTCAAAAAAACGTTGATTTGAAAAATAAACACACTTGCCTATTAACGACCGTGGTAAAATTATAATAATTATCAGCTGTTTACATCTGTTTTAAGTATGAAATAGTGAAATTCAGCGACATTAAAATACCTATCTCATACCTTGTCCCATACGTCATGTCTTTTTCCTAAACTATTTTTAAAAATACTTTGTTTTATAAAAAAATAAAGCACACAGAAAACGTTTCAAGAACTCTTACCTGTGAGAAGAAATATTTTTCTTTAAAAAGGTATTATGGCAACCATAAATAGAGCAAAAACGAGGCATTTTTGTGAGCTGTTCAAAGTTAAGCATTTGATATAAACAAGCAAAATCCAAACAGCGGGAAAAATTTATTTGAGCAGTGAATTTTGTGCAAAAACCAGGGGGGTTAACGACATCGTCGGAAACTTAGGATCGCGGTTGGTCAGTGGCAATTACCATGAAAATAAAGTAAGTGTTGTCATGGAAATGGCATAAGATCCGCCATGTTTTTGTGGACACTTTTTTATCCCGAGCAGGTCCTCCAGTAATATCGTATAACTCAGTGGTTTTACGCATTCTGATTGGCTTAGGGCAAAAATGTAAACAAAAGCGCTGATTGGTCGAGAACGAAATTCTCCCTTGTTGTGGCCATCAGCGTGAGAGTCAAGAGGGACAGTGGGAGGGGCGTGTTCACCAATTCATCCCGGGGTCCGTGGTTACCTCTCGCCGGCCTTGCTAAAACGACACGATAAAAAGCCTTTATATTTTTTATGCTTTTCTACTCAACAAGAGAATAAAAAGGTAAAGCGATTAAAACTATATATTTTCCTAATCATTTTAGCCTAATAACATGCTTCAAAAATGTTCTTTCGACATGCAGCATCAAATTGTACTTGCCGAAAACATTGTCATTGTGTTCATGACAACATTTATAAAAAATATATGAATAAGTCTAGAAATCATGTTTAAATTGCCGTTTTAAAGTATTTTTTAAAATTTTATGTTTGAGGACAAGTCCTTGATTCCAGTATTCATATTTTTCGAAGCATAGCTGAATATATATGCTGAGCATTTGAAATTAAACACTTAGCACTGATATTTCGATACATACATATATGTCAAAGAAATACTTGTTTTACTTTTTTCACACTTATAGGTCGGGGAAAAAAGAACATTTCGGGCTTGGCACTAAATCTATTGAATAATTTCAGCTTACTTTTCTATTTTTAGTATCGATAGGGAGGATTTTTCAACTTTTTGGATAACTTTTTCAGTTTGAAAATTGTTTTCGTTCCTCGGTTTGTTTTGGCACGAAACGTGAGAGGTAGAGAAACGTATCGCGTGATACGGACCTCTAGTCAACCAATCAGAATGCTCCATTTACGTTATGGGATTACGGACCGGAAAAAAATAAAAAGTAATAATATTTAGCAAAAATTATCGAGCAAAGTGAAGTGTAATATTTCAATCATACTTTGTAAAATGCATTTTTTTATTCAATGAATTACAAAATGTTATTTAACAATTAGACAACTCAGCCTCAAACTCGGCTTCGCCTCCTTATATTGGATCGGTCACTGTTGGTATCATGTCAGTAGTAATATAGGTACCGTTCGACCCCCTTTTGTGGGGGCCGCACTATTATATTTGCAGGTAATTACTATGCAAAGGGCTGCATCATTATATATGTGGGTAATTACTATGCAAGGCGGCCACATCATCATTAGCATAGAATGAGAGTGAATTAATTTGAATAAATGAGAGTGAGTTAATTTGAATAAATGAGGGTGAGCTAATGATACAGGGGTGAGATTATAACACTGTAATTGTACCAGGTATTCCGAGTCATACTCGTTGGTTACACCATTGCTATGCTCTTAGCATCATACACAATTTTCCCACATGTAAAACACAAAGGATGCTAATTAAAAGGATTAAGGTAACACAGATTTGGATAACTAATATAGGATCTCAAAGGATATGTGGGGGTAATATTGGTTGGTAACCAGTCAAGTTTGGGCAAGTAGGTTTGCCGTGCTCAGCATTTTGTCAGCCGAGTAGATTAACATGCTTTATATAGCCCTCTTAGATGTTAAGTCATAACAACAGCCAGTGATATGCACGGTAAAAGGAATATATCTAGTCAAGAGATTAGTCTATTGTGTGGTTTAGAATGTGTTGCCCTACGTTTGTGTAAAAACTATGTTTAGGAAGAATAAAATATTGTGAACCCCAAATAAAGAAAACGCCGAATATAAGTTTAATGAATGAATATTTGTAGACCAAGCAAAACAAAACGATTCTTGTAGTTTTTAAGTTCAAAGGGTGCAAACGAAATACTCAAGAGAGGTTCATTTTTTTATGTAGATACCCTTGTAATAAATCGCTTTCCTTGCAAGTGAAATATGATCCAACTTCTCGTTTAAATTGTATGGCAACACTTCGTATAATAAATATGAGAGCCCAACATATAACTTTTAACAAAGCCATTAAAACAGTTTTAAAAGATTGTAAAGAATTTTAATTGTAACGTTTCGTCTTTAACTTAAGACATCTTCAGACTAGATAAAATTACACGAGATGTGAATGTATATAAGCTAATTATAATCTATTTACAAGGTGTTATGTTACTAAGGATAATAAAGGGTAAGAGGATGTACGGCAACACTTATTATTGATGACACTGTGGTGTCATCAATAATAAGTGTTGCCGTACATTTTAAACGAGACCGGGTTTTCGAAGTTGAGCACGAATCGCCGTAGATATCTTCTTGTCCGATAAGTGTATCCTGTCCGATATTCAAAACAAAACATTTATTTTATAACGGGATCCTTTGATTTCCCAAACATCGCCAACTGTGTGTAAACAATGCTATTCTAACTGTGTGTAAACAATGCTATCCTGACTGTGAAAGCACTGGATTAAAACCTGTTATGGACTGTAAAATTCCCTGCATTTACATTGCTCAAACTCAACGATGAAGAATGATTATGTCGAAGTATAATACTAAAGCTATCTGTTATCACACCAGCGCCAAATATACTCTTCCGTGTGTGCGGTACAACTTGGATATTTAGGACGAAACATGCAATCAGACACTGGTATTATACTTTATAGTAAATTATTTTATATTTCATGTATTAGAGTAATTTACAGCAAGTACATTCAAAATCATTTAAAGACCTTTCATTGGCATTGCCATTGCCATTGCCCCCATTGGACTTTATTTGAAGAATAATCCCGCTTAAAATCCAGCTTCTTTCGACTTGTATCAATGACCGCTGTGGGTCATCAAGACAATATTTATATCAACTTTATTCATGCAGTAAACTTTATCGTATGCTGTGATCGACCTTCTAGAAGTTTCACCAAACGATACTTGAGACAAATAACCTATCTATCAATGGAAACTCTAAATATTTTTAGCTACAATATATTCATTAAAGAATTCTATGAGCGAGATTTCGTGCGCACATACTGTTTATAAATTTATTGATATGTATTAATAAATTGATTAAACGTAGGGACACTTTATACCAGATATAATAAAAAATACTTTGCTAAACCTTATCAGCTATCAATCCTTTGCATTCAAGGGGCGAGGGTAAATGGCTATAGAATTATATAGGAGATGCTGTGCAATATTTTTGCTTCAACCGACAGTTATTCGTGCAGACAAAAAAGGAAAAGCATCCAGTTCTGAATTGTCTTTATATATAATTCTGTACTGTTGTAGGACTCGTAGTGTTGACCCCAAACAATTTTGTACGTTAACACTACTTCCTACCTGGTGTTTTATATAAACGATGATAACCTATTTTTTAAAGAAAATCTAGAGCACTATGTTTATAAACGCTTTTAGAATCTATTGAATAGACATTCGATGTCTATTTGGCTAGTGTCCAAATGTGTAATGTTTGCTGTAAGACCACTAAGGTGCTATTTAACAAATTTATACTGTTCCATATAACAACAATTCAATGGCATATTATAAGAATATTTTGCAGTAAATATCTGAACCCGAGGCAGAACAGAAACGTACGCGTGAAATGAAACTGCGCCCGAACCCCGAGAGAATAAAAGGAAATATTTCAAAGCATATAGGCCTAATACGATCATATGTTTTCGTTGCTTGATTTCCTGACTTATCTGTTCTATAAGAATATACAGTTTACTAGTCTGTCAATAACAAAAGTCTGCTGGTTACAGCATATATAAACACTTAATAACATGCTATCTCCTCCCTAAATGTTTAAGTCTTGCCAACAGAAGTCTCCACAATTCACAGTATAAAATCTAGTTTGATTATATATTTTAATTGTATTTTTCACACTGCGGAACAGTTTCCACCAGCTGCCGAATAACACTAGGTCTTGACAACATAAGTTTCCACTATTAACAATACTCAAAATTTAGGTTTTATAATAATTTTTATAATGTTATTTTTTATTAATGTAATATAGGAAAGATTAAAGTCCTCACTGCAAGTCCCCCTTCAAGATTCTTACCACTTCTGGGATTGATGGTCTTGATGCTGGCTTGGTATCCTTACACTGCTTTCCCAAGGATTTCAGATATACATGTGGCAATGCCTTTCCAACACTATAGTTTGGTGCAAGAGTTTATGAACTGTTACTGACTCCATACCCTCACCAAGAAAGTGCATCACCAAAGAGTAAGGTTTTTCATCAATTTGGACTCCTAATAGATGAGGGATTGCCGGATGAGTTAGTGGGTTCATGCATTGTGCTTCATTCATGACGGCTGTTAAATCTGAAGTTGGTACTTTTTTCTCAAGAATTGTTCTTCCAAATCTTGTAAACTTTTTTCAAATACAATCCCCGTATGTTCCTGAACCTACAGGAGCAATTGCAGAGTTATTTTCTTCCAGTGGTAACTATTGGATACTTTGTATTTTAATGTTTTACAGGAACCATCTGAAAACCACTTCTTCATCTTGTGATGTTGGTTTCCTGAATATTATCATTCAATAGGGTAACAACTTGTATATAGTTTAATCCATTAGGGCATTAAAGGGCCTTCCCTGGACAAGAAAAATAAACTGGTTTTAGACAGAGTAAAATGACAAAGTAGGGTGCACCAGAGTGCATATATTGAGTTGTTCAAAAGATACCTCCCCTATGGAAGAGATTGTGGCCATCCAAGAAGTTAGTTAATAATAATATACACTAAAATTTCCTAAATGTACTAAAATGTAATAAGGAGAGGGGTTCAACTTTCCAATTTCTGCTTGGGGATGTTTCTGGAATGATCCATAATCCATTGCATCTTAACGGGTTAATACTACATTTTCCAGGGGTATTTTGCTGGGGGGAGGGGGAATTCCCCTGCAAATATGAAAATAGCTAAATTCTGGGGCGGAGGAGCATTTCCTCCCAAAATTATTAATATTAAACTGGTATGTGATAAAGCATATAATTACATAGAGGTGCAATTGGTGAACCCAGACATCATTTCTATCCTCTCATTTGGAAATAGGTGAGTGTTGGAAATGATGTCTAGGTTTGTGACTATTGGAAGGGGAATTCCCTCTATAAAATAAAAAAAAACCTGAAATTTTTTTGGGGGAGCTCCCACCCAAGTCCCAAAACCTAAAATATCCCTGTTTTCGAACAGCATGCATGCAATCTATTGTTTTCATGTGTAGTTATACAACATTGTAAAATGTGAAGGAATCTAAGCAATGTAGATAATTACATTTATAAATATATCTTATTTACAGGTATCAAACTTGCTTATAAGTAATTATTTAATAGTACCATTTTAATAATTACACTAAAATCTAGAATTCTATATAACTTGCAGTGGTGCCTAAATTACTGTGACGTAGGCTTCCTGATTAAAAATTGCTTGAATTGAAATTTGTACTCGAGTAAAAGTAGAAGTAATTAACAATAAAATGACTTGAGTAAGAGTAAAAAGTACTGGAAGCAAAACATACTTAAGTAAAAAGTACCTCAAAGTATCCTTAAGAAATACTTGAAGTACAAAGTTAAAAGTAAAAGTACTATTGTCTGTAGCCTGTAGAGGGGGACTTCTCCAATGGATTGACATACAAAAGACACAAAACAGCACACACATTATATGTGTGCACCGAATATACAATATTTCACCACATGGTCTACTTTCCAGACCCGTTGAAGATATAAGAAATCCATTAAATAAATAATGCTTATAAGTAAGTCACAAACGAGAGATCCCAGACGCATGTAGAGGTCGTATTACCCATCCCGAAATTAAAATAAATCTGAAATAAATCACGTAAAACTAAACAAAAGTTAGAAAGTAACGAAATACGTCGCCACAAAATGAAAATAACGAAGTAAAACGTTACTTCTTAAAATAACTTCGTTCCAAGTAAAAGTACTGCAGAAAAAGTTTACTTTGTTACATGCTCACTTCTCAAAAATAGTACTCAAGTACAGTAACGAAGCACATTTACTTCGTTACATGACACCACTGTATGTAAGGAACTTCTCCTATTCTTTGTCAGGGTATGACCGACATAGAAACCAGCAGGGAATTTCCTAGCCTGTATACCCTGTACATGTGCTGCACATTAATATTTATACTGTATTGTACTCAGTATTGATTTGACAATAGCAGCAAGGCTTTGACTTTGAAAATAGTTAACCTTTCTCGAGTGACTTTGTATCGATGTTTTACGCCGTAAATCTTCTCAGCATAATTTTCTCCACTTGTCATATTTTTCAGCCGCACCAGCTGAAAAATATGACAAGTGGAGAAAATTATGCTGAGAAGATCTACGGCATAAATAAGCTGTGCGTTTGTGTATAGCCCCTATCTCCTCCGCAGAGGTTTTGGTGTTATCGAAGAAAGCGGGAAACCTCTGGCAGAAGTCACGCCCAATAGTTCAAAATACTGGAGGGGGGAGGAGTTTGAGAAATTTGTTAATTGTTATTGTTCCATGTAATGATTATAATACTGTATATATAACATTTTTTAGCCTTCATATATTTTATCTATCTAATACCATAGAAATAATTTTTTTGCTATAGTATTGAAGATGTAGAGCTACTTTGTAGATATGCTTCAATTAAACCATTATTATTAATATTATTATTATGTAATTTTTAATTTGTTATTCTCAAAACTGTCAAAAGTGTTTATATCTATGGACGACGCAAATTTAGTGGAAAAACTTGACCTAAAACACTCTTGTTTTGGAAAAGCGTTATTGTTAGAATGGAGGAATGGGAAAACGTGTTGTCATGCTTGTTTTACAGAATATGGGAAAATCGAAATATTTTTAAAAAATGGACTTTATGACCAGGGTTAACTTTAACAACACTAGAAAATAATCAATAGATATTCAATCTTATGATAGTATATGCAAGGTTTATTAAAAATAGGCTGTTTTTTCTTTATGGCTTTAGTAGCTTCCAGTGTCAGTACAAAAACAGGAAAACTACGAGTAATATTAAGACCAGCAGGACAATAAACTTAGCAGGACGCGCCTTTTACTTTGTAACAGTACTATATATCATAATATAATACCTATACGAAGTTTTTAATTGAAGAGATATAACTTCTTTGACACTAACCTTCAATGGAAAGCTCATCAAATGATACGTTTAATACTGACTCTTCGAATGTGTCTTCTGAATTCTCTATAATCGCTATAGCGAGCTTAAGACACCAAATCAACGACGCGGACATGACATAAAAACCGTTGCTAATGTTTGGAATCCAATTTTATTTGGCATGTGCTAAAACCTGGACTGGACTCTGGACTGGACTATGGATTGGAATTATGGACTGGACGGTGGACTGGACTGTGGACTGGACTGGACGATAGACGTCCATCGTCCAGGTTTTAGCACATGAAATATTATCAAAATGAAGAGAATTCTGTTGTTTAGTAATATATTTGACATCTGTATGTACAATTTCCTACGCTGAACCGAACGGTGGTATTTTTGTCTTTATTGGGCGCAAAGTAAAACCAGAGATAAGGCACAGCAAAAAGTCAATTGTGAGAGTCCGAGATTAATTCGAAAGAAAACATTTTCGAAAAATAGAATTTGGAAAACGTGAATGATTATTTTGAGTGGCTTGTCTTTCAAAGGCCATAAATCACAATAGAAATCAATTTTGAAATCAATGTTCCATCAAATTCAAGTTTTGCGCTGATTTGAACAGTGGTATTGTTGTCCTTGTCATAGACGGATTTTGTGGGGGGTGCAGGGGGTGCTACCCCCCAAAAGTAGCTATAACCCCCCAAACAAAATGTCCACCCCTCCAAAAAAAATTTCAACCCCCCCCTCCCAATATTCGGCATGATAAAAAATAATTAAATAGTCCACTCCAACGTGCAGAGTGTTGATGATACAAAATAAACGTAGGAGTACACTTAAATAGAAAAAGACAGTGCAATACTCTGAAACTAATTGCTCCTCGCTTGCATTCACTGGTTTATTGGACCAATTGTAAAGTTTTGAAACTAGAGTTTTCAGTGCCTTGTCATGCAAATAGCTTGCTTGCAAGGAACGTTTGGAAATTTTACGAACATTATTTTTAGTTTTTAATTCTTTTAGGAAATAGTCTTGCCTAGATTTAATCTTTACGTCCCAAACCCCAAATCTGATCGATGTATATGTCCTCCAACTCTGAGAACACCGTCTTTGTCTAGGAAAGGATCCAAATGAAACAGGCTGGACTTCCGTAACACCATTCTTCTTTCTCTCAAGGACTGATGACTCTCTGGTTTGTTGCCACTCCTCCTTTGCAGTACGCTGATTTCGTCCGCGAAGGCTTCTTCTTGGGTTTAAGAGGGAATCTCCACTATCACCGAGCAACTGGTGGCACATGATGAAAAATGAAATGTTTTCTATTTTTGTCCAGTGATACACTAATGTATACTTAGAAACGTGATGGGGTTTGTTTTCTGAAATATTATTTTAAACGCCCAAAAATTATGAAAACCTGACATGTACCCAAGATTCGTGAAATTAGCTAAAAACATAGTGAGTCATAGCCTCTCGAAAACTTCGCTCAGTTCGCGTCTTCAGGAAACCTCACTTTCGGTTTTGAAATGTGTATATAAGATGTTTATAAACAACGATAGTCTATTTTGCAATCTTTTAAATGATGTTTCAAAGTCAAGGCAAGCGTGTAAAAATCGCCTTATTTTGCGATCCAAAAAATTCTAAATTGTTACACTTTTTGAAAATTAATTTTCCATATCCGGGAAAACTCCAATTTCCTTGAAATTTAGGGAATTTAAAGAGAAACTGTTGCTCTAAAAGCTGATGTAAAAATTATTTTGGGGCTTTTTGTTACCGCGGAATTATACTGACTATAATATCGGGAAAATCACAAGAAAACCTTAAGTTAAAAAATTTTAAGTTTGGTACATTTTTTGAAAATCGATTTTCCCTTTCCCGTAAAACTCCGATTTCCTTCATATTTAGACAAATGTATGAGCAAATGTTGCTCTCAAATCTGGTGTAAAAAATATTATGGGGTGTTTTGTTATCACGAAATTATAATGTCTATAATATACAGCCGAATATGTAGACAGACACTTATAGACATGCAGGCAGTACGTCTAGACACAGCCTGCTCAGATAGACTGTCGAAACGTGAGCATTTATACTTGTTTTCTCTTGTTATTTGGTTTTGACAGATAAATTATAAATTATTTAAATTATTTTGCTTGTTTATCGGGATTTTAGAGAAATAAATAGTCAATATGAACATCATGTTGCAAAAGCTCCGTGCGCGTGACTTGACACATAATAATTTTAATAGACAAAATATCCGTTATTGATAGCATGCTTAAATCCACTACTCAAAGTCTCAATAGCTCGTAAAATCAATCCGTATTATCTACTTTTTTCAAACTGAAATATATGTGCTTAGTTTTCTCTGAAGTAGTCGCATAAATCATTGAGATTAGGGCTACATTTTATTAAACTCGCGATGCGACTACAATGACAATGTCAATGTAATTAGTGACGTGTTTGACAGTTTGTATAAACAAACTTCCGAATACACAGAAATTATAAAGTAATATCAAACCTGATGTATAGAACATATGCTGAATTTACTTTGTTATATGCACAATAACTGCATGTAAGCGACTTGCTCCTTTAAGAAACCAATTTGCTAATAATCATTCTTTTTCAAAATCATGCGGACCTTTATTTATCATTTAAATAATATACCCTTAAAATACTGACAATTGATTAATTTTAAGTAGCTACATCATCCATAACAAACTGCAAAAAATGAAGATATTACCCATACTTTTCTGCAACTTATCCAACATATCAGACTTGTAAACACGATGTCATACCCTATAGGGAGTATCGTTAAGTTGAAGTTCTGAGCAATTTCAGAACTCTGTATGTCGCCGCCATGCCATTAAGTTGGGGCCATGGTCCCGCTTCCCCGGGTCCTGGAATTTAATGAAGTGTGACGTGCGTATTTTGAGCAATGTAAATTAGTCGCACTTCATGATATAACAAAATTGCTCGTTACAAATTGTATGAAATTCCATGTCTTAAACAAAAAACCAAATGTTGTTGAATGCTATTAATCGTCTTCTTTCACTACATAACTTCAGGCGCATTCCTAATTTCGTTTAAAAAATATTTAAAGTTATCTAACTTTTGTTTAGGGCTGAAACACGTATTTCAATTGCTCGATCAAAATACGTTACACTTCATTGAATCCCGGGTAAGCGGGACCATATAAACTGCCTCTTATAATCAAATTTCTCATGAGAGCGAAACGCAGTGCCGTAGCTAGCTCGATAATTGGGGGGGGGGGGAGCAGATATTCATATATTCGTGTTCTGCGTTATTAATTTCTTTTGAAATCGATTGTTTTTATGGTCTGTGAACACGAATATATGAATATCTGCCACCCCCAATTATCGAGCTAGCTACGGCACTGGCGAAATGCAAATTTTGTATCATCGCCTCTGATCATCGCCCATGTTTGTATATTTTAAATTCCGATGTATATTAAAATACGTATACTTTCAAACATCATACCTCGCATCAGACTTATAGTTCTTCAGCGAAACTTTCAGTATACATATAGATTATAGCCGTAGCCGAAATTTTTTAGTTTTGAGAGCAAAACTAATTGTTTTGCCGCTTTTGGGAGCTTTCAAAATGGTTGTAAAACTTTTGAAATGGATAAAAATTTACTATTTTCGACCCTCGACCCTCGTTATAAGCGTCAATTGCATTTAGGTAATGAGTTCCACAGTTTAACTCCATCACAACAGAAGCTTTTCTTAAGGTCGAGAAATAAGCGAGATTTAAAAAAAAGCTTTTAAATATTTTCCACGTCATTTTAAAAGTTCTTTCAGATAAGGGAATCTAATTTCTATATTCATGCTATTTCCGATCATATCCCTCCTCAACAGGGCCGTCTCTAGACGCGATAATGGGGGGGGGTGTATTCATATATTCATGCTCGCTACCGTAAAAACAATCGCTTTCAAAAGAAATCCGTCGGGCAGAAGACGAATATATGAACATACACCCCCAATTATCACGCTAGGAATGGCCCTGTCCCTTTAATTAAACGACTGAACTTGCCCGGCTTCAATGAAAATAAGGCCGAAGTTTGACGCTTAAACTGAACTGCTTAGAGCACAACATGCTCAAATATAAGTAATTGACTGTTTATAGTAAGTATATATAGCCTTGAATCTAGCGAGTGTACAAGTGTTTCTAGTTTATTTTAATTGGCGCGCATGGATCGATCAATTGAAACAAGAATTTCAAGCAGAAATCTTAGTCTTGGAGACTTTAACAGCGTATTTTTATCTAGAAATAGGCAAACTAGTTTAAAATTATCTACGTCTTATATTTCCTATCAATAACAAGAGAAAACTAGCAAGAATGATTAAGGTTCGACTGTCTATAGTTGAAGCAAAGTGCCTAATTGTCTGAGGATTTTTAAGGTTTTTTTTGTGATTTTCTCGATATTATAGTCAGTATAATTCCGCGGTAACAAAAAGCCCCAAAATAATTTTTACATCAGGTTTTAGAGCAACAGTTTGTCTTTAAATTCCGTAAATTTCAAGGAAATTGGAGTTTTCCCGGATACGGAAAATTAATTTTCAAAAAGTGTAACAATTTAGAATTTTTTGGATCGCAAAAAAAGACGATTTTTACATGCTTGTCTTGACATTGAAAAATCATTTCAAAAATTGCAAATTGGACCCACGGTCTTTATAAACATCTTATAAACACGTTTAAAAACGAAAGGTGAGGTTTCATCACACGCCAATTGAGAAAAACGAAATTTTCGAGAGGCCGTAGCTCACAATTTTTTTTGCTAATTTCGCGAATCTCGGGTATGTGTGAGGTTTTGATAATTTTCGGCGTTTAAAATAATATTTCAGAAAACAAACCCCACCACGTTTCTGAGTACACATTAGGGTATCACTGGAAGAAATAAGAAGATTTTTTATTTTTCCTCATGTGCCACGTATTCTCGATTTTGCTCGGTTTTAGTGGACATTGTCTCTTAACTTCTCCAAGATTGCCAGCGTAGATTTGAGTCATCAGGAAGGGGTTCGTCCCATCCAAGGGATTTATCTTTCTGTTTCTTCTTTCCCAGGATGACTAAGTGTTGTAGTAGAAGTTTTCCTACCAAGACAACAGGTGCAGCCAGTCCAAGAGGGTCGTAGATCGAATTTACTATGGACAGGACTCCTCTTCTCGTAAATGGTTTATCTGGCAGGTTGACACTGAATGTCAGGACATCGCTCTCCAAGTCCCATTGCACGCCGAGTGTTCTTTGAGCAGGAAGGGCGTCTTGTCGCAGGTCCAGATCGCGCACAATCGTTGCTCAATCTTCAGCTGGAAATGCCTCCATCACTTCAATCGAGTTTGAAGCCACTTTGTGTAGGCGAAGGTTGGCGGTGGCCAGTGCAGCTTGCGCTCCCTTTACCAAACTGATTGCATTTTTTTGACTGGCTGAGACGTTAAGCCGTTGTCGATGTAAAAGTCCTTGCAGATGAACTTCTTCACGTCCACTCCGTGTTCCTCCTCGCCGTCGTTTGCAGCTTTTCTCATCCCGAATGTAGCCACGGCTGGGCTAGGGCTGTTGCTGAAAAGGTAGACGGTCATCTTGTATTCGATAATCTCCTGGGATGGGTCATTGTCTTCGAACCATAAGAATCTGAGAAAGTCTCTGTGGGCTGGATTGACGTAGAACGAGTGGAACATTTGTTCCACATCACACATCACTCCAACGCTTTCTTGTCTAAAGCACATGAGGACTCCCAGTAGACTGTTCATTAGGTTTGGACCAACCAGTAGCTCTTTGTTGAGAGATGCACCTTTGTACTCGCAAGATGAGTAGAAAACTACTCGAATCTGGTCCGGCTTTTTGGGATGATAGATTCCGAAATGTGGGAGGTACCACACTTTGCCAGGCTCGACGCTTGTTTTCTCATCCGGGTTTGTGGGTTTGCCTTCTTGTTCTGTAGAGACGTCGCTTCGTTGGACTGGAACGGCGTGTCCGCATTTGATTACCTTTCCGAGAAACTCCAAATAATCTTTCTCCATCTGGGGCTTTCTTTCGAAGGTACGCAGCAAACTCTGCAGGCGACTCATAGCTTGCTCCTGGTTGTTTGGCATCATCACGTTCAGAGAGCGGAAGGGTAGCGGCATCTCCCAATTGCCAGATTCATTTTTGTGAATCTCTTTCTCCATAATATGAAGGAACTGGCGGTCTTCCCAAGACAAGCCGATTTCATTGTCTTCCGGAGTAGTTCGGTAAACGTCGCTCTTCGTTTTCTCTGACTGTTCCTTGATCTCGTCTTTAACTTCAAAGTAATTTGGACACGTTACTGTTCGAAATCATGGGTGGGTTTTGAGGTTGGCGTGGGCACCTTCGTGCTGTATCCTGGGTTCGATGACGGGTGTAGGTGGTGGCAGCTGTATGACTGTACTACAGGTTGAGATGTGTACTGGTCCTCCAACTCTGTCCAGACACATTTGACCAGACACCGTCCATCCTAGGCGCAAGCTTTTGTGCCCAAGGTGCACCTTTGGGACCATTTCTGAAAGCCCTGACTTTCAACAATTCTGGGACATCTCGGCCAATGAGGATACCGACCTTGGCTTCCTGGTCTAATGGTGGGATTTCTTTACTTCCTCGAGGTGGGGGTAGTGCTTTCTCGTGGTTGGAGTGGGAATCTAGGTCTTGTCCTGTGGTACGTGTTCACACTCAACGAGGTTAGGTAACTTAGCGATTCTGCCACACATCGACTTCACGAATAGCCCGGATTCTCTCCAACTGTACTTTGTTTCTTTAGCACCACTACATGTCGTAAGAAGGTATTTTTGCTTTGGGCTATCGATATCTAACAAGTCTGCTAGTTCTGGGCTTATCATTGATGCATTACTTTGATCATCCATTAGAGCATACACCCTGTGGGCGTTTTCCGGTCTGTCTTCTGCATACGCGTCTACGAGCAGGATCTTACTGCAAGATAGTCCTCCTAATCTCTCTCCTCGTTTTCTTGCTTCTCGACCTTATCTTTGTGTAATATTGTTGGATGTCGTTCGCTCTTACACTTTCCACATTTCACGTTTCCTTACATTGCTTCGCTCGATGTTTCCCGACCAGGCATCGGAAACAGAGACCGGCTTTCTTAATCCAATCAGTTCTTTCTTCCAAAGTCTTTTTACTAAAGTCTTTACACTCACCAAGTTCGTGTCCCTTTCTTTCGTGAAATGAACAGAACCTTTCATTCTTATTGTCAACACCAAACTCTTTATCGTCGTTGATGTCCTCCGCTCTTGTTCAAAACACACGATTGTCTTTTCGTCTTTCTCTCTTTGGATCTCTGGGTTGTGGATCGTTGGGGTTTAGGTGTTCACTAGCTACCACGTTCGGATGATTTTCAACCTAGCTTGCTTCTGAATCATTACCGAGAACTGGTGGAATGTGGGATAGAGGTCGTTGTTCTCTTCCGCGTACTTGACCACTTCTTTCTCCCATTTGAACCTAAGGAAACTAGGCAGGTTGTCGACAATGGGCTTTATAGCGTTCGGGTAGTTGAGGCAGGCTAGTCCCGATAAGGTGGTCATTTGGTTGTCGACATCGTCACAGACGTCAGCGAATGCTTGTAACTTTGTCTTGTCTCGAGCGGTGAATTTGGCAGAATCTCTCAGTCTCTGGAGGAGCGCGTCAGTCAGAATGGCAGTGTTCCCAAACCGTCATTCCAACTCTATCTGATGACATATATAATGATTTTTCTGCTTTATTTAGTTCAGTGCTTTTATTTTGTATTGTATTGCATTGTGAATTGCTTTTTGTGACAAAGTTCGTTGTTGTTTCTCCTCATTAACTGATTCTAGGGCATCTGAAGTAGACAAATCAATTTCTCCCTCCTGTTGGTGAACCGATGGGTTCGTAGAAGTCTCCTTAGATTTCTGTTCTTCAGAATCTATAGCTAGTACATTAACACTAGTATCCCCAAACCCCTTGGGGTTCTCCACGGTTGATCGACTGCTATTACAACTCATCTACACAAATTTCTCCACTTGCACTTACTATTTTCGTTGTTAAATACTCTCCAAAGGCGATTAAAACTTTCACTGTCGTGTTCCCAATTCGAGCACCTCGTGGGAAGAGTCGAATAGGAGTTCGTTTAGTGTTCAACCACGTAAGAGACCATAACTTTACACTTTAACTTTTAATAATCGTAGCGAAATGACATACAAATTTACATAAACATATATAGTCCTCAAATGCACGGTGAAACTACATAAAAATAAAGGAAAAATACACGCTATAACACACAAAAGGTAGATGATTGTTCAATGTCAAAAGTCTGACGACTTACGTTTATAATGTCCCCAAAATTTCTGTTATTTCTGAATATTTCTGAAAATATTTAATTTCTGTTATTTCTGAAAATATAAAATATAGCTTGTCTCTATGAAATCTGATGAAATACAACGTTCGAAAAACGTTATTCCTGTTGCTAAGGCAACCAAACCCGCGCGAGTCCTGGGCTCCACCGTTCGTATATCAACAACAATTCCCGACAACCCGACTCACGCCACATACTTCTCCGAGTCAACATCACATGATGCTACAGTATATACATATTTACAAGGGTACAAAGAGTTAGTAAGTAAGTTCTTTTTAAATATACTGTACAATTTTTTTTCTGTGTTGGTGTTGTCATGTACTCAGGTGAATATGATATTTGTGATGTTACTCTGATTGTATATCCACACCAGGCAAACTTGAAAAATATGCCTGGCCACAGTGGGAATCGAACCTACAACCTTTGGAATACCAGACCAATGCTCTGCCAACTGAGCTACGCGGTCAGGATGGTTCAAGTAAGTGATATTTCGGAACAGAATCTAGTTCCTTCGATACCAACATTGGTATACCTCACAACATCACAAACATCATACTGTATGAGTATTATGAAAATAGATTTGAGAAGTTCATTTCTAAAGGTTCTTAACACCTTTCTAGTATTATAATCCAAATCGTTGTACTCTTAACTCACTGAGCACCAGTGCTCTCCCCTTGATGAGTAAAATGGTCTGGCATTAGACAGAATAAAATAATAATGTAGTGCACATCAGGGCGCAATGCAACTCAGTGGGTTAAATAGACACATGGGCAGATAGACCAGTTAACCCATTGAGCACCAGCGCTCTCGATCTCCCCTTGACGAGTAAAATTGTCTGGCATTAGACAGAGTAAAATAATAAAGTAGGGTGCAATGCGACTCAATGGGTTAATTAATTTACAAGCCTGGTAAAGCAGTTTTTGCTTTCCCCAGTTTGCCTTCGGCATACAGAGATATATATATTGTCTCTGCATCTTGTGTTATATTAGTACCAATCATTCCTCAAACTATGCTATACCCCCCAAAACGCGGTTAATTTGGCATGTCCTCAGAACTGAAGAGAAGTTCACTTCATCTTCTTGATTCATCAGGATCCAGATACCTGGACGTCTTGTTTCTGAATACCATTTGACAACTGCTGTTCTTTCCTCATTGTCAACTTGTTGAACCAAAGCAAACCATTCCTGGTTTTCTGCACCCAAAACACAAATTGTGTCTTCAGGTTGAGGGTAAACTGGAACATGCACTTCCTTAACAAGTTCTGGGTTCTTGAAGTCCACACAAAGATAGAATGATGGATTATCAAGATCAGAAGGTTCAGGATACATCATAACCTTTCTCCTAATTCTGCATGTTGGCTGAATGCTGTCCCTTACATAGTTCCTTGCAATAAGTTGTGGTGTCTGTGTCCAAGGATGGTAGATCACATTTCCATTGTTTTAGGGTTGGGATGAAGTACTTGCCATTCACAAAAATAAAATATTTACCATCAACTGGTCCAACTTGGAAGATGTCAGAAATCTCCATAATCCAATCTTCATCTGCTGAACCAATTTTGCAGACAGTCCCTATGCTTATTTGATCTGTATCACCAACTGCATCCTTGATGGCTAGATGCTTTATGGACATCAATTGATTTGGCATAGCTTGCACATGAATACCAGAACGTGTAAAAAACCTGTTAACATCAGCAATGATGGTATCAGAGAACATCTTTCTATCCATATGTCCCACAGGCACACCATAGGACATTGCATGTTGCACTTCGGGTGAAGGATCTTGCAATTGTTGCATATCATGCAACAATGATTTACCTGCAGAAAATGACACTTTGTGCAGCATTATTGGTGGGGTTATTTCTTGCAGGTCAAACTGGTATTGTTTAACATCATTACCATATGTGGATAATGGGCCATTTTTTGCTTGATAGTCATCAAGAAAGTTCCTAATGTTCTCTCGGACTGCAAATGTCTTCTCTGGACCTTTGGCATTGTGTTTCTGACCTTTGTGCTTTAGTATTGCTCGTTCATATAGCTCACACAAGTAATTGTCCATACTTGAGTGGTGCTTAATGTCTTCTGCAACATGGACTGAATACTCCAAATTTTCAGTACAGATATGAAGCCCATAAAACTCTTCTGCTCTGATCGCATGACTTCATAGTAGTTTCTCAAGTCGTTCAATGTGGTGATTTTCCCATCCTGTTACTTGTAGTTGTGTGCTGTACAACATTTGAACAGCATCACACAGTAGCATATAGCAATCATAAGCCTTTGAGGGTATTCTTTCAGCCAATACCTCTTTTGCAACACTGCTAAATCTGTGTAGAATGAGAATAAAATGGAATGTGGAATACAATACACACAACATAATTATTTCACTCATTCTTTTTAGAGTCATGCAGACAATTCTGTTCCAATGTTATTTATTCATTTGCGGCTTTACATGCTCCCTACAGGGTGACTCGCTACACTTTTTTAAAATTAAACATTTTCTAATTTGGATATGAATTTCTGGAGAATTATTATTTGAAGAGTATCTGACTGGTTTTACGCAATAACAAAGGAGTTCAAAATTCTCGCTACTCCTAACTGCTATTGCTATGGCAACACAGACGTCATAACAGAAGGGATATTTTATGTTTAAAGTAACTCAACTTGAAGAAAAGTTCAGTTACCCCATTTTTTATTTCATAAAATGATTTCTTTTAGTATTTTGAATTATTTTCATGATTTAAAAAATTCTGTAATGGCGAAAAAATTATTATCTATAAAAATTAGAATAATAATTCAAACAGAAATTATTTTATGAAATAAATGGGGGCAATCGACCTTTTTCGAGTTATATTACTTTTATTATTAAACAAAGTATCTGCTATGTTGTGACATCATTGTTGCCATAGCAATGGCTGTTATGAGTAGATGTGTGTTAATTGTGTTATGCCAGTCAGGTACTCATTGTTGTAAAACAAATAATAATTCTCCCGAAATTCAGAGCCAAATCAGAAAATCGTTAATTTTTAAAAAATGTAGCAAGCCACCTTAAGTATTGTTAACACTTTTTGCTTTGTTATAGTCGCACCAATTCTGCATAGAACAATCATCAGTGACAGCTACATGTAATATCTGTCAAAAGAACTTCCAGTGGCATAGAACAAGTACAATTTAAGGTACATGGTATATTACTGCATGTAATTCATGCATGCACTATAGACGTATGTTACTGTACCTTTTAAATACTATAGACTTATGTTACTGTACCTTTTAAATTCATTTGACTTCGAACTTCCTAGCTTGTCTGTTAATGATCTAATTCCACCAACACCTTTTTCTTTTTCTTCCTTGGTCCAGTTAATACACTCGAGGGAATGCTTGAACTCTTCATGATCAAGAAGTCCACCAACTTCAGGATCTCTGGCATTGACTTCTTCATCAGCATTCTCTCTAATATCTGCCCACATCTTGTCTATGAACTCCCTTTTTAGCATGTTAAAAGTGAGGTGCATTCGATCAATACTCATGTCCAAAACTGGATTGAACTTGTACAATTGGAACAGAATGCTGACACCAGAAACCCCTGTTGCCGCCTGAAGTTGTTGTCGCTGAGCCTTTGTAGGTGCTGCATCTACTCTTTTCATTTTCCAGTTGCTAGATAGCTGTTCTAGGAGCACTCTGGTTTCGATAGCGCTGACCAAAATTGCCATAATAATAATGACGTTTGCATGGAATGTACAAGCCATTACCCAAACAACGTCAGCAACCAATCCTGCCACCTGAAACAGAACAGAAACAATTAACTGAATGTTATTTTGTATTATTTCAAATTTTACTATTATTCAAGTCTATACATCAAGTGCCTACAATAATAGTTTTTTGCTAATTTTTGAGTATATTTCATATTCCTAAATCATAATCAGTATCTGCAAGGTTGACTAATGACAAGATGGCAAGAAAACTTTCATGGTTGTTTAGATGACCCTATATATTAGACTTTATTAGACACCATATTACATGTAATTGGACACCATATTACATGTAATTCCTTTATAATGCCTTTGGACACCGTATTACATGAAATTCTGCCAATAATTGTATCGTTCATTTTTTTTGTTAATTTGGAATCATAATTACATGCAGTTAAAAACGATCGATCAGATCGATTGTTGCAACATTGATGTAAATTTCTGCCCACATTGTTCACAGTTGTCAACAATGTTGAAGAGTATTGTTACACCAAACCAATATTGTTGACAAGTGTGAACAATATGGCATGAGCATATAACATATTGTTCAATAATTTTAACAACAGGCTCATAATTTTTACACCTGTACATTAGTATTGGTAGAAAATGGGTTAACTGCTGTAGTATCACCAATATACAATTATTTTTCTGTTGGATCACACACTGCTATACCTGTCACGTTTTAATTACTATTTTTAGAATTTGTAATTTCGTATTCTTTTGTATTTTAAACTTAACCCCAATCCAAACCCTAACCCTTATTCCAGGCCAAACCCTAATCATAACCCTAATCCTAACACTTTCCCTAATCCAAACTCTAATCCTATTAACCCTAAAAATCTAAAAATAGCAACTGTTCCTAAATCGTGACTCATATGTATACACACTGCACATCATTCAAGATCGCCTGAATTTCAAACGTTATATTTTACAACACTATTTTCTAATAATATAAATTTCATATATACCTCCTGCATACAAAATCATTTCCTGATGAGCTTTCAAATCAGCAGTACCCAGCAACAATAATGATCGAATAGTGTGATTCCCTTGAGCAACAGAAAAATTTGAAAACTCAATGGTTTCAGGAACATGTACTTGAATGCCTGTCAAGAAAAGTTAATTTATTTCATCAATCAAAGGCTGAAGGAAAGCATCCATCTTGTGCGGGATACCTTCATTCAGTAAATGTGAAGATATAAAGCTGTACACACAAAGATTTCTTCCATGGAGTCTCATCTCCTTTCTTGTGCATGCATTGCTAATATGCAATGCAGCTATTCCTCTAGATGTTCTGTTAAAAGCATTAAAGCCATCTTCATGAAAAATGAAAGCTTGGTTTAGTTTATTTCCCTTTACCGTTTGTACAACGTGTACAAATTCAAATGAACATTCGGTACATGATAATTTGACATAATCATCACGTAGAAGTCTGTTCTCATCAGAAGCTTCAACCATTTCATCCAGCGATATTATGTTCGAACAATTTGGGCAACAAGTTGGCAAACAGCTCTCTCTCTCTCTTCATTCCAGAAGAAGGATAGTTTACGGAATCGATAGCCATTCCACACTTCCTTATAAGGCACGGTGATGTTGTCAAGGTTAAACCATTCATCCCGTTCTTCCCAATGCACCAAGTGGTCATTTAATTTATTTGCAATCGAGTCCACATTTAAGCCAAGAACATAATAGTCAGTACATTTATCTCTTACTTTGTCACAATTAGGGCATTTGTCTTCCAAAACAAGTGTTACATGATCTGTTCCGCAGCAGACTTTGTAGTGTTTTGGGTCTTTATATCCCAGTTTCCTTAACTCAATTCGATCCGCCAATATTAATTTCAGACGTATATGACGGGAAGATTAAATATTAAAGAACTTCGCGAGTATTTGCAGTAGACATACGAAAATACCACCAAAAAATTCCGCTTGATCGATACTATATATTCAGAAATATTCATATAATTTTATTGTTTCTCGCTCAATTTCAAGCGAATTTCTTACCTTGAAATGATCAACGCGGTGAAATTTATGCAAATGACACATTATCAATTTTGCTGTTGCATTTTGAATGTTCCGCCTGATTCAAATGCTCGTCTTTTTGCTTCTTTTCAACGTATAATGATAACAAATATACCAAAAGAATCGCCATCTTCCATTCTATAGCTCGGAGCAGTCTCGGGAAATTGCAAAATAATCTAAGCCTATTATGGCAATTCTCGTGATCGGAAAGTGTTCGGCCAACTTCGGACGCCAAATTCTTGGTAAGCATTACAGTTTCCTGGTAAAAGACTGCAGGAATCACTTCCGGAGTGTTTGTTTACCCTAGATACGGATTTTGATTGGCTTAGGCAGAAAAACAAATATTTTAGAGCAATTTTCCTGATTATCGCGCACGGGAACGCACAAGCGTTGAAATGTATTGTGTTGTAGTTTTGTTTGAATCGCATTCTGAAGACGTTTTTGGCTTTATTTTGCAAACTGATAGTGCTAGTAATGATGGAATGTCTTCGTATGAAGACAAGTATCTCAACTTGGCATTGGGAGTCGTGTCTGGAGTTTCAAGGCAAGTATTTGTATCATTTCTAGACAATTTCAATGTTTTGCCGTTGCCATGGCGTTGTAAATTTATTTGTATTTAGTATAGCTTCACTAGTACGACCAAGTATGTCCTCATATCGCTTTTTTGTGTTGAAATAATCGTTTCATACTGAAACTGACAAATATAAATGGTATTTTTTTATATTGTTGACGAAAATTTATGGTGTTTTAGGCATAAAAATCTCCGATTCCTAGGCGAAGTAAAATGAGCCTTGAGCACATGTTTGGTTGTTTGTTACATACATAATAGCCAAGTATTCATACTTATATCTTACTAGTTGGCTCTTATTATAATTTTAAGTGGCACCATGTCTATAAAAGTTTTTATTCGCACTGATGAATATATTGATCCTGTTCCTATCTGCTGTTCCTGTTTCATAGCCTCAGGGAAATAGAGTTCTGATGAGTCATGAGAACCCCACTCACCAACCCAGAGGGAAGGTAGGGGGATGAGTAGAGGTAGAGGGAAGCCCAGCCATTAGGACCTAAGGTTTCGAAAGCTCCCTGTCTAGCATCCCCACTAGGCCCGATAGTACATGACGGATATGATGATCCTGACGCCAGGAATGTTCTCCCAGATTTTGCTCCTCACTGACATGTCCGGGATCCATTCCGATCAACTGTGAGCTTGAGTTCATTCGGCTCAATGAACTGTGAGCTTGAGTTCATTCGACTCTTTTTTACTAAGGGAATGCTTCAGGAGGTAGTTTCCTGGCCATACCAATACATATGCCCACATACAAATAACTCAAAAGCTATCCCCATATACTAATAAAAAATGGTCTTGCAGTCCACCAACCTTGAGAGGTTGATTGCCTTTTAGTATAAAATGCAGGTTTGCTAAAGGTTGACAGTGAGATTGAAAATTATTGGAGTGTAAAAACCTTATATCATGGTCTGTGGGCAATAGACATAATTTCTCGGGTTAGGTACAAAGCGCTTATGGAGTTTGTGAATATGGTAGATCCTGTACTAAAGACTACAGCAATAAACTGCATCAACAACTGTACCAGCCGTCACAGAATATTGTCGTTGCAGACAAACACACTGTCAAATCAAGAAATAGGTTGGGGGTTAGGCAGTTCATGAAAGCTAGATGACCTACTATGTGGGGAATAAATCTGTGGGTTGCTGCAGACAATCCTAATGGTTATATTGCGACTTTGAAATTTATACAGGAAGAAGTCCAGATATTCATCGCAACAGATTTGGGTATGACGTGGTGATCTGATATCAGTTTGGTTACAGTCTTAGGTCTTTTGTAGTACAATATAAAGGAAATATTTTCACCACATAATCCAATTATGTGCTTTGGCAAACATTACTGCTTTAGCAAACATTACTGCCTTGGAAAACATTACTTTTTTATAACTACTAATTATGATGATGCCAGCCCAACAACACTTGGTCATGCTATTTGCAAATATTTTCATGTTCTAGATTGTGAAAACAATCAATTTCTAAACAAATGAGTAGTGATTATTTCAAATTTGAATAGCATGACCCAATTTTGAGGCTGGTTATGCCACTAATAACTAAAGTCAATGGTGTAATGATTATCTAAGAATGTATGTAGTAATTGCAGAAATAAAGACATTTTGCTAATCATGATTTGAGTGTTCTTTTGTGGGTATCACAGACTTATTTTGGTGCCATACTATCTTTGGAGAGTAAGAAATATTGGAAATTTGTATTGATAACATGTTGCAGCAATAAAAAAGGACCTTTGATAAAGGTATTTGTTTCATGTGAGCACAAAATGTAAATTTTACTCCACTATCTAGTTTATATAAAAATTCAATAAAAATATTTCTATTTATGCTACATGCATGAAACTTCGGGTACTTGTAGATCATAACCGTGTCTTTCAGTCATATTCATAAATTTTTTTGACATATTTGAAATTTGGACCGCTAAATACATTTATGCATAATTGCGACATTTTTTTATATCATAATTTATGCAAATTTATGCAAGTAAATCGTTAACCAAGCTCCGGATGAAATTGAAATTATCGTTGGAAAGCAGAAGTCCTCCTCTTTCGAACGATGCCATTTCTGTTTCCGTGCGATGTATAATTTGAGAGATATAAGCGTTTGAAACAACACCACTCGAAATTGCTACTTTTCGACCGGATGAGAATGAGTTAAGAACATCATTACCATGTACCATGTCTTGTGTGGTATGTGATTATCTTCGGTAAATTCATACAATTACATAATTGGCTTAATGTCTCTTCCTGTGACCAACCATATTTTATTTTTACATCAAGTATTCTCAAGATACACTTTTCCATCTCCAGTTCTATCTCATCTTCACTGAAATCACTATTGCTACCGTCACCACTATCATCACCTAGCGTATCCCTTAAATTTGTTCCCTTCACTATATCACAATAACAACAATTTCCGCATTGTTTGGCGCTTTACGGTCAAACAATGTAACTTAATAGAAGCACGATAATGTTATGAGTTATTTGAAGCGGAAAAATATGTATAATTATGTATAGTATGTCGCGAAGGGCAATTCATTTCTGACAAGGTTTTTTGCATATGTTTAAAGCCTTAAGCGGAACGCATGTAAAGTGTGTTGAGTGTTCCTATTTTGAAAAGTAACAGAAATGTAAAAGGAACAAACTGTTCCCACCTGCATTTTATCGTTCCCTTTGCTTTATGTTTCGAAATTTGGAACCAATTAAATTAGGAACACCAAATTGATTCCTTTCCATAGTTCCGCTAATGAACTCTGGAAAGTTCCACAAAGCAGAACGTCTTTCCAACACATTCTGTTTGTTTGGTTATATGTTTGTTGCCTTTTAAGTTTGTTCCCTTTTAAGCTTGTCCCCTTTTAAGCTTGTTCCTTTTAAACTTGTTCCCTTTTGAACCTGTTCCTATTTAAACTTGTTCCCATTTAAGCTTATATGCAAGCAGAACGATATTTTATATGCCTTGCTTTGCTCGTTCCCCAGAGAAGCACCACAATATTATATAGCAACGCCATAAATGGTTATAAGACATGTTACAAAACCTGATGTATTTGAACAACAGCCCAAGAGGGAACTGTGGACATTTTAATATAGTTTTAATGATAAATCCTTGCCAACAAATAAACAAGCCGTTAATTTATTTAAAAACGGAATACTATAAAAACGGAATACTATAAAAACGGAATATTAATGGTGTATTATTCGGAACAATAAAGTCCGAACAATATCACAAAGTTGGCCAGGGTGTAACAAAGGAAGTATAGGTTTAACATAGCATTAAATGAGAAATCTCATTTAACACACTCTGCATACTAATCTTGGGTTGGCAATATAAAAAGCAAGGAACTGTCGATCGCTGCATATTTGTTTGATTCTCATGTCTGCACGTAAGAAACATGTATTGACTGGAAGACAGTAAACGGCGCATTTTCAAAATCGAGACGACTTCATTTGGTCCAAGGTAGTGATGGTTTGACCGTTGTCCAATACTTAGCTGCGATCATCCAGGGTTCGCAAGCCGAAGAGGCTGTCGTAAGCATGTTAAAACAATACATGCCTGGTATTACTATTTCGATGAAAAGCCAAATGTTGCCGTCGATACTTTGGTCATTTCTGCTACCCCAAATGTTGCAAACGGAAAAGGTTCAAACGTCCCGAGTTGTTCGACAGACAACGACTTCGCACGGTCGTTCTCGCAGTGGCTACAAAGCAGTTGTGGCGGGGGAAAATCTCGTAAAAAAATCGGACATTTCAGTATCGAGAGCCTTGAAGTTTGTAAAATTGTGCTGCGACCAGAGTGCCGAGGCGGAAGATGACGTGCTCTCCTCTACCAATTTCATCGACTACATCTTGGGATGCCCCCAGCTTTTGACAAATTTTGTTGACAGTCTGGACACAAAATGGGGTATTGGACAATCTGGACAGATTGCTTACGTGACAAGCATATCGGACTTACTGGATTTTCGAAAGTTCAATTCACCGCCCTCATCTGTTCTTCAAAACTTTGCCGTAACCGAGGTTTATGTGAAGAGAGCACGAAAGTGTTTGGCGAAGGACATGCGATCAAATTGGACAACTGATTTATACATAGAAACGCTGGAATCGCATCGAAGTTGGGCAAGCCTTCCGTGATTCCATTTCACAAGGAACGTTACCAATCTGTTTTAGAAATGTGCATGGAAAATCCTGATTCAGTAAAGCCTTGCGACGTAACGTTTGCCACACGATTCATCGCGGTATACTTGTTTCTCAAAGTGAAAGGTTGTAGGCCCATGACGTACCAGGATCTAACTCTAAGTATGTTTGAAAGTGCAAGAAGAAATGACGGAATGGTAGATCAGAAAATTTTCAAGACGGCCAAAAGATACGGTTTCAATAGCGTATACTTCGACAAGGTTAGCATCAATTTTTTAGAACAATATATTACGTATGTCAGACCTCTTTTAAATATAGGTTAAAAGCCAAGGGAGAGGTTTTTATTAAACTGTGAAGTTTAATAAAACTTTACAGTTTAATAAAAACCGATACCCGCGGCTTTTAACTTGTTTATATACTCATCAGACCATATTCTTTTGAATTTTGGAGGTTTTCTTCATTAAAAATTCAAGCTATATTAATTCAATGAGAGGTTGCTGCAGTTGTGGGACGAAATAACTAGGTGTAACATGCGCATTAACACGCTTTAAAATGTGGTTAAGCATGCGCAGTATATCATTTCACGTCCCACAAGCAAAAGAGCAGATATTACTGTATAAATTCCCTGCACAAGCATGTTTGATGGTTGATCCAGCTAGTCCTCGTGCGCCGAATGATAGATACTCTTACCTAATGGTAGAGTTTTGACGGGCTCTGAGGTACACGGCTGTTGTCTGTTTCTCGACTTTAGAGACGTGCAACGTTTTCTAGTCGAAAAGGAGACTCATGCCAGGTCTTGAGTTGAAAATGTAAAACCAGGTAACTGGTTATTATTTTTTCGTAATAACCGGGTAGCAGGTTATTACGGAAAAATAATAACCTGGTAGCAGACTAGCAGGTTATTCTTTTTCCGTAATAACCTGCTACCCGGTTATTATTTTTCCGTAATAACCTTCAACCCTGTATTTCCCCAGGAGAAATCAAATACCACCGCCTGCTTTTAGACTGAAGGTTATTACGGGGGAGTTAAAAACCGACGAAATACAAAAGAATATGGTCTGATGAGTTTGTAAATCCTATTTGCGACTACATTTTAGTCAATCGAAATGGGAAACAATTTCAGAAACTTACAGACCTTTTGAGTGTGCTAGTCTTCGAAGCCATCGGAAAGTACATCCACCCTACCAGGTACAGATAATTGAAACCGAAAGCTGTGTGGCACTTTTGCTAAATGAACAAAAGTGGATATCAGAAGACCAAAAACACAGCTCGAATGTGGCCCGTGTTCACTATCAAAAGAAACGGTCTCGCCAAGTAGCAATCCGAGGACGCTGGTGCATGAGAAAATTAGCCCAGACAGAACGTAAGACAGTGAAAAGCGACGTGAATTCCAACATGGAAAATGAGAACGATGTGACTAACTGTTTTCATGGACCGGTTTCAGAAAACGACAACGCCACAGATATTGCGAGTAGTTCGAGAGAGAAATCGTTTCAGCGCCGTGCTGGTATCCGATTCACAGCCGAAGAGGATGAGTATGTTAAGATTGGCATGAACAAATTTGGCTTACGTTGGTCCAAGATACTGCGTTATCCGAATTTTAGTTTTAATCCCTGTCGAGTTCCAAACATTTTGCGAAAAAGGGCAGAAGCGTTAAAGTTAGTGTGATTTTCAACAATACTTTGCATGAATTTATGAAAACATTGCGATAGAATGTAGATGTGTAAATAAACGAATAAAATACACTTTCCTGTTTTTGCGTTTCATCAATTTTTACTTTAGTACAATCTAAATTTGCGCAATTTGAACTTATTGATATGCAAGACAGCTGGCTACCTGGCCACCATAATAAAACTATAGTAAAACGCCTGGCTACCACCTGGCTACCTGTATAACAAAGTATTTACAAATTTCAAAAGTGAATTTTGCAAAACTTATTATTATGCAAAACGGCTGGCTACCTGGCTACCATATAAATCTATAATAAAATGCCTGGCTACCATAATAAAACAGCTGGCTACCACCTGGCTACCTGTATAACATAAAGTATTTACAAATTTCAAAATTCACTTTTAAAATTTGTAAATACTTTGTTTTACAGGTAGCCAGGTGGTAGCCAGCTGTTTTAATATGGTAGCCAGGTTGTAGCCAAGCGTTTTACTATAAGTCTAATAAGGTAGCCAGGTAGCCAGCTGTCTTGCATATCAATAAGTTTAAGTAAATTGAAGTAATACAATTCAAATTTCAAATTCATTTAAACTTATTATTATGCAAAATGGCTGGCTACCTGGCTACCATATATAAACTATAATAAAACGCCTGCAAAGCACTCCTTGTCGAATGTAAAGTTTTTATTGCACGGAAATTTACATACTGATGACAACTCAAGCATGTTCGAAACAATTGATTTTGACATCTGTGAAGCCCCTATTGTAAGTACAGAACCTGTAAACAAACAGTTAAACAATGGAAGTGAATCTCCATTAATTGAAATTGCAAATTCGAAGGAAATTGATAATAATGATTCATCAAGCCGCACACATATTGATAATCTAAGTCGACAAAGCTACAACAAAAATTCAATTATTAATAGTAATTAATAGCATCAATAATGGCGATATTCATGAAGTTAGTATTTTGTCGAAAGAACGAAAAATTCCAGTAAGAATTACACAGCGCAGAGACAGGAAAAATAAACCGAAGAATATTAAAACTCGTAACACCACGCGTCATCGACTGGGGTTTCACCCCAATTACAACAACAGATCAATGGTTTGGGCCAATCATTTAGATCTTGTTCGCATGGTGATGCATGGAACGTTGGTTTAGGATCGTATAATTCATCTTTCCAGAAGAGTAGGCCTGTAGCTAATATTAAAAGGGCAAATATGGAAAATTGTGTCAGAATTAAAATAAGTAAAACCCAAATTGCCTTGTCCAGCAGAGAGAACTTAATACGTTTTGCTAGTGTTAATGCAAGATCTCTAAAAAACAAATCAGCAGAATTTGTTGATCATATATTGGGGAACAATATTTACATATGTGTAGTCACTGAGACTTGGCTAAAAGACATAGATTCTGTTAGTATTGCGGCGTTGTCTCCAGCCGGCTACTATTTTAAAAGTTTCCCACGGCAATTTGATAGAAGGGACGGCGGAACTGGTGTAATGTGTAGCAGCCGTATTAAAATCAAGTTTCTTAATGGGGATGAAAAACATTCATTCGAATATTCAGAATGGAACTGTAAAGTGTCCAATAAAGCTATTAAAATTATTGCGGTTTATCGTCCACCATATTCCCAGAGTCATGCTGTCACTTCGAATATGTTTTTTGAAGAATTCTCCTCATTTCTTGAGAGCATTGTTATGTGCCCTGAAATACTTTTAATAACTGTAGACTTTAATTTTCATCTCGATGATATAGCAGATAAAGATAGTAGAAAATTTATTGAAGTTCTGGAAACATTTGGCCTCATATACAACATGTTAAGTTTCCAACTCATATATCCAATCACATATTGGATCTTATTATCACGAGATCATCTAGTGATGTCATAATTGGCGAAATACAGGCTTCTTTTTTCCTATCCAACCACTGCTTTGTTGAGTGTAGTTTGTCTGTGCTACTCTCTCTCTAAAGTTCGTAAGGAAAATCCCTTGCCACCACACACTGACTTAGGTCAACTTGCGAATGACTTTGGAGAGTTCTTCCACCGAAAGATCGAACTATTCAGAACCGAAATTGATGACATTCCAGTACAACCTCCATCAGTTGAATATGAGCCACCTAAAGTTGAACTTACATTATTTCGCCAGTTAAAAGAAGAAGAGATTCGCGATATTATAATGAATTCATCGAATGCTACTTGTAAATTGGATCCTATTCCAACTTGGCTAGTGAAATTATGCATCGATGAATTGAAAACTGTAATCACGAAAATTATTAATATGTTATTACATGATGGCTATGTTCCTGAAGCATGGAAAGTTGTTCTTCTGGTACCTATATTAAAGAAACTTGGTCTTGAAGCTTTATTTGAAAACTTTAGACCTGTAAATAACCTCTCATTCGTGTCAAAAATTGCGGAAAAAGCAGTTGTCGGTCAGATGCTTAACCATTGTGAAGATAATGCACCTCTTCCCACTAACCAATCAGCTTATCGCCCATTTCACTCAACCGAAACAGCTCTTGTCAAAGTTCAAAGCGATATTTTAATGAGCATGGATCAACGAGAGGTAACGCTACTTGTACTGCTCGACCTGATACGGTGGACCACGAAATCAGGTTAGAATTATTAAAATCAAATTTTGGCATCAGTGGTGACGTGCTTGGATGGTTAAAATCTTTTCTGCCAGACAGAAAACAGTTTGTTTCTGTAAACCAAGTGCTCTCAAATAGTTTTCCTGTGACCTGTGGAGTTCCGCAAGGAAGCTGTCTGGGACCGATACTTTTTCTATTCTATGTGTCGAAATTATTTGAAATTATCAAAAAGCATTTACCATCTTCCCATGGATACGCTGATGATACCCAACTGTATTTATCTTTTTGTCCTGAGTCACCTGTTTGTCAAAATGATGCAGTCAAGGTTGTCGAAGCATGTATAACTGAGGTTCGTGCTTGGTTGGTTTCACAGAAATTAAAATTCAACAATCTTAAGACAGAATTCTTAATAATTGGCACTCGCCAACAGTTAAAAAAGATAGAAATTAACTCTGTACGAGTAGGCGATGTGAATATCAAACCAGCAGAAAGTGTTCGGGATTTGGGTGCTTGGTTTGATAAAAACATGTCCATGGATGTTCACATAGGAAAGGTATGCAGCAAAGCATTCAGATGTTTATATAACATCAGACAAATAAGGAAGTTCCTTTCTTAGGAGGCGACCAAAACTCTTGTGCACGCATTTATAACGTCACATCTAGACTACTGTAATTCTCTATTGTTTGGGACCCCTCCGTATCAGTATCAACGCTTACAAAGAGTTCTAAACACCGCCGCAAGGATAATATGCTATACACCCAGAACTTCTCATATTACTTCAGTTTTAATGCATCTTCATTGGTTACCAATAAAGTTTCGAGTGGAATTTAAAATTGGTTTATTAGTGTATAAAGCCCTAAATGGAATGCCACCTCAATACATCACCGACTTATTGTCATTTAAACCCGAAGGCAATTACCGTTTAAGATCAGATGATTATTCGTTGCTGCAAATTCCCAAAACAAACTCAAAAACACTTGGAGATAGATAATTTAAGCATGCTGCTCCTCTAATATGGAACTCTCTCCCACTTAACATTAGGCAGTGTGAAACTGTTAACTGTTTTAAAACTCATTTAAAGACATTTCTATTTAGGAAGGCATTACGCTCTGCGCATGTCTGGATGCGTTGAGTCACCGTGTTGTACCACATGCCTTGGTGAGAGCAAGTTCATGGGGTATAAATACGAGTGTCTCACGTATCTAGACGTGTACCAAGCTGCACTGACGAGGCGTTGAACGCCGAAACATGCATGTCTGCAGATTGTACTATATATATATATATATATATGCCCTCAATTTCATGGTCGCCTCTTGTAGTGGAGTGTCGAATTCGGAACAATTCACTACGACCACACGGCATGGACATGTTGGATAACATGGGCGACACATTGATGGATGTGCATCCTCTTCGCTGTCTTCCGCTGACATAGTTCGCTGGCAGTTTGCCAAACAATACTCGTTCGAAGTCTTCAGCATGTCCATAATTGGCTGGCTATTGTGATCTTTCACGACCGAGAATAATTGTCGAGAGGCAGTTTCCATAACATTGCTATTTCCATTTGCCCTGGTGGTGATCGGTTGGACGGTAGCGTCGGTCTCCTCGTTGTGCAGTAAGGTGTAGCGTTGTGCAGTAAAATTGGACGCCACTAACTTTGGTCAGTGCATCCTCCAACTCGAGCCTTTTGCTGGCAATAAGATTGTGTGCCATTTGTCGGTCTTCCCTTCTTTCATGCCATGTGGCTCTGCAGCTGATTGCCTTTAAATCACCCTTGACCTGAAAGGTATTGGTGTATACCAATAAGTTAATGTTTACATAATGATTTAGTTCTTTGTAATGGTACGTACTAGCTGTACTGTAGGATGGAACATAGTTCTTAGTCTTACCATATGTTGTAACATGCACATGTGGCAATTCATTCTTATGGGAATGCGATAGTATGTGCAATTAAACTATCTATCTATCTTCTATACAAGGCCTAAATAATTTACATGGGGAAAATATTGCAATTGTAAATAACGAAAAGCGACCAAAACTTACCAGTGGCAATATATTTGCTCTTAAAGAGTTTCGCACTCTTTTGGACGTTAGTTCTTTCCGTGGCCGTCGAGCCGCCATAGTTTTTGTACACAAAAATTCTTCGATTAGCTTTAAACTTCTAAATACTACAAGGTTTGCATTCGTTCACGAGCAGATGAAATGAAAATGAAATTAGGCGTCTACATTTCCTTTATTCATTAATAAAACGTTTAGCTTTTATGTATTTGCATATAGGAACAATAATTTGTGACTTTGGTCACTGCCACCCAAATCATTGCCATCACTTCCACCAGCATCACCACCATCACTGTTATAACCACTTCCATCCTCACCACTACTGCTATTGCTACCATCACTGCTATCATCCCCATTGTCACCATCATTATCATCATTTTCACCATCATCATCACCATTGCCACCATCATCTTCACCATTGCCACCATCATCATCACCATTGCCACCATCATCATCACCATTGTCACCGTCATCATCACCATTGTCACCATCATCATCACCAAAGTATAAAATATTGTTCCTCTCATGCGTGACAACGCAAACGTATATAAATAACACGATCGCTTCAAACAAAAATAGACCTAAACACCACTTAACGCTTAAACAAGTTCCTTACACTGGTTACATCGTTATGCCTCCTAAGCCAAGAAAACTAGATTGCAGAACTCTCTTCGTTCCAATATACTAAACCTGGTAGGTGTAATATGTTTAATGCCATTCACACGTACGGCTATTGTATTACTCCATCATGTGTTGAACGATTTAATATTCTTAGTGCGTAGGTTTTATAATCTTAGTATATTTAACTGTTTGTGGTCATAATATATATACATCTACCTTATAGATTTGGTAATTGTTTTTTCTATCATAACTATACTTGTATTTTTAATGTAATAACCAATGTTTATGGATGAATTTCAACTGTTTTGATCGAATTTCTTAATAGTAATGCACGAAAACATTGTGCAATGCTAATATATATTTTGTACAAATTGTTGTATCCATATAGATTTCTGATAATTTTCGAGCAGTGGCATGTCGTGCGGTTTGGAAAGTCAGCTCGGAAGATGTCGAACTAGCCAGACTCCAAATAGCTTCCAAACGTTTGTGTCTTCACAAGGTGTTATCGTGCACACAAGGTGTCCAATTTATTTCTTGTGCGTTACATGCATGATGTCCAATGGTAAGAGCGCCCAAACGTCCAACGAAGAGTCAGCAAAAGCACAAAGCTACCCCGGCATCGCCTTTTTTATTGTATACAAGGAATGCGAGACGTGCAGCGAGGAGATCCTGTTCTCTGCCCTTCACAAGGAAGATATGGAATTGGAAATTACACCAATCCGAGTTCGATCCAAGGAGATGGAAAAGGCCGCGAAGCAACTGTTTAACGTAGTCAAAGATCACAATAATCCGACAATACAGGACATGCTAGATGTTTCTAATGTGTACTGTTACAGGAATGTGCAAGATTGGTCGTCTGACAGCGATGAAGATGACACCGAAGTTGAAGAACTGTTGCAGTTCGGATGCGTCCGTTTTCCCGTCGTCCCATGTTGTCTTGTAGTGGACAATGTCAATGATTTTCACGACCAATTAAACACTTCTGTCGCAAGGCTTGAATCCGATGGTCTCGTTGTTGATCTGGCTGAAACGCGTGTACTTGACCCCACCACCTCATGTTTGTCTTCCAACAATGACGTGACTAAGACCATCTTTAAAATCCAGAAAGTTATGCAAATCTGTAACCACGGTCTTTACAAATCTCAAATATACGTCAAACCAGACAAAGCCACCATGACCTTTGTCCATATGATGGACGTGATGAGCTATCTCCATCGTCTTAATGGCCAACGAAGAGTTACGTGATAAACTTGTCCAACATTTCTACATTATCGAAAAGTTTCTGTCACACGCTGCATGCGAAATATTCCGCAACTCGAGTTCGAGCTGGACCTGATCGAGGTGTTGAATGGGTACTGCTTCTCAATCAAATCGCGATGCTTCATTCCCTGCCCCATTCCCACATCGATGATCGGCAAAGTGTCCCCAAGATCTTTTGTGCCCTACGACCACTCCACTCCTCCGCAGCCACGGTATTTCAAGGAAGGCATCTTAAATTTCTTTTCTGATGAGGGCGTACATGCCAACTTCCTGAACAAGTTTTACCAATGTCTGTTGGCGTTCAACATGCCACACAAAGTCAAGAAGTTGGTTGTTGCCGGACCCAAGGACTCGGGAAAGACCTCATGGTCCAAAATCTTTCATCGCCTCATACCCGCCAATTTTATTGCTTCCTTTACCAACGAGCGACAATTTTCTGCGGCAATGATCACGAATGAGACTCAACTAGTTATCGTTGATGAATGGTCCGCAACCAGGATGGAGTCGGATCTGGCCAAGTGTATCCTGCAAGGAGGCTGGATGGTTACTGCAGTCAAACACGGTCTACCGAGGACAATTCTTAATAACAGTCCCTACTACATCACCACCAATGAAGTGCCAGACTTTGGGAAAGACAATGAAAATGTCAAAAGAAGAATTGCAATTTTCACCACCACATCGCTTCCATGAACACGGACAGGTATTGACCGATGGCTTTACGATCATGCCATGGATTGTGTCGCTTGGATCGCCAATGAAATCAACAACAACCGACATCTCCTGCCACAAGACGAGCTATAGTACGAGCAAACCCAGACACCGACGTTTACGATCAGCGCGAAGGAGGGAGAATCTTTGTTCGATCATTGCCAACTAAAGCAAATATCTCACACAGATTTACGTTGTGAGGACAACAGAGATGATCACGAAACCGGACCTGCAATTCGCGAAAGCTTCACAGCCGAAGCAAGAGCCAGACGATTACGACGAAAGAGACGTGCTGCTCGGACGTCGCCATGCGATCAGAAATCGACAGAATCAGAAATGGACATTGGCCGAACTGTGGTCATAGAACGTGAAACATCACAATCAATATCAGGGAATTGCAACAACATCCTCCAACCATTCCTGAAACGCAAGAACCCGAGACGTTCCAACCACCGTCCAATATTTCTCCCAGCAGCAGCGACCAACTGCCCGAAGTTGACATGCATCAATCGAAAGCAAGGGAAAATCCACCAGCCTCGGACATTGAGAGGGATGAGGCAGAGACTGTCCAACCGCCGTCGAATAGTTGTGATACCGTCCAAGTACCTGAAAATGAGGACGAAATGTAAAGCTCTGGGGAAGGACTGTCCAGCCTGCAGATGGCTCGCTCTTCACCAACAACTGTTTGGATGCTGAACAGCAAAAGATATATGGGGAAGCAACCTCGTTCCCAGGGTCTCTCCTTCTGTCATCTGGGAGAGACCCTGGCTGTGGCTGGTCACGTGCCTCCCAGATTCTGGGAGGTAAATTTAATTGTAACTGTGAGAGTACGGTGGCCCACACCAGCAACACAGAAATATAATAGAATTGCGGAAAAATATTTCTTATTACTGATACATCATAAATATATAAAGAGTACAACAAATATATTTTCAGTACGCAGAAATATTTCTCAGTACGCAGAAATATATTTTCAGTACGCAGAAATATTTCTCAGTACGCAGAAATATTTCTCAGTACGCAGATATATATTTCTCAGTACGCAGAAATATTTCTCAGTACGCATATATATATTTCCAGTACGCAGAAATATTTCTCAGTACGCAGATATATATTTTCAGTACGCAGAAATATTTCTCAATACGCAGATATATATTTTTCAGTACGCAAAAATATTTCTCAGTACGCAGATATATATGTTCAGTACGCAGAAATATTTCTCAGTAAACAAATTCATACGAAATTGAAGGAAATTTTCTTAGCAAAAGAGGAAGCACCGCCTAAACTTCACACGTGAGCAAGATGGCCGTGAATCAGTCGAGCGCGAAGTTGTGCTCCAATTGTGGATTTTCTTTGGAAAAAAAACTTTTGTTTTTGCCCAAAGTGTGGAAAAGACATAAAAAATAATGCCAACGTCAAAGAAGATGAAAAGGTCAAGACTGAAATACCCTCCGACAATGCAAGTAGTAGCAGGAGATTCGCAATGCCAAGGTTTTCCTTGCCAAGCTTTCGCGCCTTTAAAGCCAAGAAAGAAAGTGAACGACAAAATTCGTTTTCCAAAAAGAGTGCCACTATTAACAAGAAAAGAAAAATAGAAGACAAAGTTACTATACAAGTTGGTGTAATGGATGAATACTTCAAAGTAAAACGGGGGGGAAACGATTCCGTTAAAGATTTCTTCGACCGCCTCAGCACATACGATTCTTGCAGCAGCGATTAAAAAGCATGGTGATTTTAACAGGCGTTTTGAGAATGACAATGGAAACAACTACATGTTGGTTTTCAAAGATGGCGGCGATATTGAGTTTATTCCAGGCACTGACCCACCAGAGCCATTCACTTTACAGCGGTATACAGAAGTATCAGGATTTGGGTATTCTAGAATATATTTATATCTTTTACCCATCTTTGACGAAGCTGAGCCGGATAGATTGAGTATTAGTGACAGTGAAGATGAAAAGGATGAATTGCCAGCAGTCACTTGGTTAACAAAGAATGCTATCTCACAAAGTAAGATATTGAATTTGTATATTAATGCACCTATCAATGTTAAGCCCCAGAGGGGGGGGGGTCGGGCATAGGTTGGGCATTTGATTTTTTGAGCAAATTCTCAATCAAATGCCCCACCGTCAGGCAATAAATATTGGTCAAATACCCCACCATTTTGCAATAAATTGCAATAAATACTATATTAATAAAAGTCATTTGGTTCAAATTGCCCCAACTTGGGACCAAAATGCTAATCACAATTGGGGATGCAATTGATGATCAAATACCCCACATATGCCCAACCAACCCCCCCCCCATCTGGGGGTTAACATTGATAGGTAATACCATTCATTTTTGATTGAAATTTCATTTCCACTCTAATATGTATAGGGCCATTCGGCCCATTCCATTTAATGTACACACCTCCATATGGACGAGTTCAATAAAATTTGAACCCTAAGAAAAAAAGATCAAAGTGCCGACACAAACACACACACCCCAGAAAATAAGAAATTTTTTGCCTTACCCCTCAGAAAAAACGCAAAGATCAAAGGATGCCGATGCACACAACCCCTCAGAAACAGCTTTTTCAGACCCTCTCAGAAGTTCTTGTCCATAGGGGTGTGTGTATATTAAATGATGGCCCATATGTATATAAGTAACATCAGGGGCATAGCCCTCCGGGGTAATTGCAGATAAATTTCCAGCAGATTTTCAGGTAAATTCAGGTAATTCTCAGGGCATGAAAAGTGAATTTTGTGCTCTGATCAGAATTAATGGTCAGTAAGTAACATTGTCAATTGATCAGTAGTTACTTATCTTCATTGTTAGGCAGTACTAAAATATTGAAATATGAATATTGAATACCATGATTTGCATACCGTTTGAAAGTATTTGATATTTATCAGGTCATCAGGTGGCCAGTTTGTAATGGTATATGGTTGTATTAATCCACATGCCAGCAGAAAATAACACTTTAACCGGCAAATGTAAACAAATATACAAAAATACACACCTATGAAATAACCTTAATTTTTCATTGCTTGAAAACTAGAACATTAGCACTTAAAATTTTGTTTTAATTTAATTATTCATGAACTTCCCAGGAGAGACTTGCTAACTCCGAAAAGAACTTGAAACTGTATGGGTCTATTTAGACATACAATGACATAATATAGACACAATTGCCAATGTTCAGGTGTTTTGAACAAGACCCTTGACGCACGACCCATGCTAAATATAGACAATCTCGTCTAAGGCAGGCAATTTTTGTTTATCCTAGGCAGTGATGCTAAAGATGCCACAGATGCCACAGAAACCATGTAAGTGTGTGGTACTTATTTAAACTATAGACATATTTATATTATGTTCTACATAAGAAATTGATCAACTAACAGAACTGCTCAAAAACTGTACAAAAACCGTCCATAATAACACCAAGACATGGATTATTATTAAATTGTTTTTAGCTTGTAACAATAAAAACTTTTATGATTATAGTATGTTATGTCATTTTTAATTCATGGTTTCTGTATTGAACCTTTCAACTTGATGGCACCATGTACTGCATATAGATATCATTTTATTTACTTACTCTAGTACTTACAGGTATTAGAGAGACAAGTGATCTAGCTAAAACATAAACAAGCCATATACCAATTAATCAACTGAGTTGTCCTGGTTCAACTGTCACAGTGTGAAAAACTATACAATACTTGATGGTAACAGTTGTAAATCATTTTTATAGTGACCCATGGTCAGTGGTTGATAGTGACAATGAAGATGATTGTTTGGCTTCAGTTATTCCAATGCAGATGAATGGGTATTGTATTGTAATGTTTAACCTTATAAGTGGCTTTGCACACAGTGAGGTATGGTTTAATTAAACCAAGCTTGAAGCTGCATTGCCTACTGTGAGTGAGTACTTTTTACATTCTGTGTAATGTGAGTCTGACAATTACTATCCCCAAGGGAAAATGCTGTCAATGGATTATAAATTTACCATAAAACACTGTGTTTTTACCATTCATGACAAATCAAAATCTACAGTAAACAAAGGTTTGATTAAATTTTATTGACTCCTGCCATTCGGTGTAATAACATATGTCCAAAAATAGAGTGTTGAAATGCATTTGCTTAAATGTCATGCAGTTCATATGTTTGATTGATAGAGACGATGTTCCGACCAGCACTGCTGCTGTGTTTGATGTAGCCCTGCTGTTGAACAACCATATTGGTTCAGTTTTGTTATTTTCTGCAAGTGTGGTACTGGTTATTCGAAGATCCAAACCATGGAAGAGCTATATTAGAGAGATGACACAACAAAATGTTGATGATACCATGGATTTTGAGGTAGAACTAATCTTCCAACCTTCTGAATTAAAATGACTGGGCAGTATCGGGCATATCTTGTGTGCCCCTCCCCCACACCTAATGATTTAAGAAGTTCGAAATTTTGTTCTTAAATCTTAACATTTTGAACTAAAGCTTTGAAGTAAATTAATGCAGTTTTGTGGCTATAGTCACTATGGTACAGTATGTTACACATAATAAAGATGTAACTGGATGTGAAGGAAAATATTGTTGTCAGGTCGAGCATTTGACGATTCTGTGTTTTCAATTCAATTTTGGAAATTGTCGTTCATGCCATGGCACCATTTTTATATGGTTCTATATACCTTATATTTTTATTTTTATATATAAGGAAAATTTAATTTGCATTTGCATTGCTGATTGTCTTGACTGAACTTGTTGCTGTTTGATCATTATAGGGTCTTAAGTGCAACAGAAATTTACATGCAATTTAATGATTTTATTTTTGTTTGTGTTTATAGGTCAAGTTTACTGATAGCATGGAGACAGTTGATGACAAAGGCCCAAAACGCGAATTCCTAAGGTTACTTAGGAATGACGTTATTAGACGCTCAGGGTTGTTTCAGGAGACAGCAAAGGTGGGAGCGTATGTTCTGACACACAATGCTGATAAACTTAATAACCACGAGTATTATATGGCTGGAAGAGCATTCACTATGTCATTAATCTTTGGAGGAGATCCACCAACAGTTCTTTCACCATCGATTTACAGTTATATCACTGTTGGCTATGATAAGACCACACCAACTATAGATGAAGTCCCCTATGGTCCACATAGAGAAATTCTTCAGAAGGTGAATTTTACATTCATATCAGTACAAGCCTATAAATGATTTTGTGACACATATACACTGGTCAAACAATATACCAGGAGTTTGCGTTTTCTTTAGTTTTATTATTCACGATGCGAAATACAAGGAACTTGCTGCCTGTAATGTTGTTATTTCCCAGCGCTCTATGAATAATGGCAACTTTATTTGTTTTAGCTCCTGGATGTTGACAATAATATAGCCCTTTCTAAACTTGTTAAGGAGGAAGCAGTCACCGAGCTCTGATTGATGCAGGCTACCAGAACTTGTCGTTTAAATTAAAAGATATTGAATGTATTGTGAATAATGTTGTTAAGTTTTTGGTGATTGGTAAATGCAGGTAATGAAAAGAATCTATAAATAGAACAAAGTGTGGATAAATTTCATTAAAACAGACAATGTTTATAAAAAGTTATTCAGTATTTACTCCGCACCATTGCGGAATAAATAAAAGTTATGTACACTATAAAATATTTTCATAGATGTACAGTACCCGTGTATTGTTTTTGCCATCACTATAAACTGTTGCCATGTAGGATACTATATTGATCTATTGTATATTACCAAAAATTACGCACTAATGCACAGTAGGAATGTTGAATGTTCGTCTTTCTGTATATCCAGTACAAAGGAAACGTAGCTGAGAGAGACTGGGTATAAAGGAGCAAGGATAAATTTCAACGTATTTTTGCATGTACTCTACTGAATTATCGAAACCGTGAACTAAAATCGTAGCATGTCGCTGTAAAATGAGCTCATCAATGATCATTCATGGCATACGGATGAAAATTCTAGAGTACTTGAAACGAACTGCTGTTCAAAGATTTTGACGTACATTTTTGCTTAAATAATTTCTTGTGTAGAAATGAACTGGAAGAGTTCTGCAAAGGCTTGCAGCATTATAGTGTGTTGGAGCTCATCAGGATGCATGCGCTATCATTCCGATCTGTATTTGTTCATGGTGAAGCGGTGCAAGATGATGTTTCCACCAACTATATAATCGATACGTTTTGCCACAGTTCAGTAACGTTGGAAGCAATAGGAGGGAGAAAGAAGAAGATGTATACCAATTATGGGTGTCTTTTGTTAGAAGCACGACAGGTTGTAACTGAGTCAATTAACAATATTATAATTCTCATTTTTCCTGGGTAGAGTTATTTATCTTGCTTGGGTTTATAGTGGGTCACAAGTGCACAATATGGTTTTATTGCTGATTTTATTAATAAAAAGTTTTCAATCTGTTAAAACAGTAATGAAATATATATTGCTACAGTATATGTACAAAGAGTCCCAGTATATGCCCCCACCATTGTTGGTTTGCCTGTAAGGGGTGGACCATTAGAAATCCCGGGAGGGGGGGGGGGTATAAAATTTTTGCGACACGAATTTTTTTTCAGTCTCATGTCTCTGCAGGAATTTTTTTAATGCATTTAACCTCTGCACGAATTTTTTTTCAAGACTATTTGTGCTGTTTGCTTGCACGAATTTTTTTCTCTGACGTAATGGCTGCACGAATTTTTTTCCAGGCATTTTTCTTTGCACGAATTTTTTTGGGGGAATTTTCATCCCCCCCCCCCTCCCGGGATTTCTAATGGTCTGCCCCTAATTATAACTATAGAGAAAGAATGAATTATTGTTTAAGAAATAGAAAAAAATCCCGTGCTTCTATACAATTATAAGGAAACAATCGTGCATGGGAGTTTGGAAAAACGAGAAATAATTCCTTATGAACACATCTATACTCATCCTCGTACCCAGGGTCTTTTTGGGAAAGACCCTGGTATCGGCTGGTCACGTGACTCTACAAAAATTGATTGCCCAAGGGGGAGTGGCAAAGTATCAAATTACATGCTTCCACAGAAAACGTTAAATTTCAAATACCAGGAGTGGGATTTTACGATATATAGTTTGAAGCGCCCGCTAACTTCTATTTTATACCTCCGTTTGCTTTTAAATTACAAAAACACTGACACTGTAGCATTTTATCAACAGTCAAGTCAAGAAACAAATAAAATGTATACTTTAAACTTTGAAGTTGGGTATTCCCTTGAAACATATTTTCATATCAAACTGGTCAGTCCTCAACGTTTGTACATTTTCACTTTTATCTGTTCCTAAAATATGACATTAGATTTCTTGTTTGAAAACGTTGATAAACTTTGTGCAGATTTACTAATAGTACGCGTCTCATTTTATAGTGAAGGTTGATAAAATTTTGAAATGTAATTAACTTTTTGTCACAAATCACAATGTAAACATGTGGACACTGCCGAACAGAGACTAAATGCTCACTTTAAAACTGTCGATGGTTTATCTTTGAAAATACTTTTAATTAAATAGTTCGTCTGTCATATTTTTTTAGAAACCCTGTAGATCGGTAGGGTAGGAGGTTGGCAGGTAGTAAAGTACAACAATTTTCAGCCTCAGGACGTGTATCATCATGTGGTATATACAATCACGGCTTTAATAGCCTGATAATTTTTTGGCCTCCATGCACTAAGTAATGGGGTAGCAGCAATATTTATAACAGTATTTTTCTGATATACAGTGCACACTTTATAATATGAACAGTCATAGGTAATTCCATAAACCACGGAATAAACAACGGCATAAACCACGGCATAAACACTGATATCACACTCAGTCTGATAAGCATGTGCAGTCATATATAGTCATATGTACCCACCACAGATATATTAACACTTACATAGTCTTAGAGTTTGATTCAGTATTATATTTCACAGAGTACTTCATTATAGTAAAGTAATTTCATTACCGTAAAGCTAATGTCACAATTAAAGCTATTTATCAAATTTATCATGAGGACTGCATTCTCTAAATGTCCTAAATGTCAAACATATTCAGTATTCGTATTTGTAACATACACGCACAGACGAGTCTTTCACTTATCTTTGAGTAGGCTATTGTCGGATTATTTTACCGTAGGTTTGATAACAGGGAGGTATACTTTGACATATTTCTTGAGCATCAAGCTCTGAGGATGGCTCCGAAGTTTCAGCAGTCCGAGTAGCATTGTTTACAAAGCAACATAGTTTGCGATATTTCAGAAATCAAAAGATCTCTATATATTTCGTTACACATCTCAGTATTAAATAAATCCTTTAGGATAGACATCAACAGCTAAATAACAGCCACATCGGTCGGTACTGGTATAGAAATATATTTTCTTGTAACGTTTGCGACGTGTTGATTTCTTCGACGAGCTGTATCGGCATAATTTGTCTATTGAAATCTGATCTATCTTTGCTCACCGACATTCTGCCACAATGAAATTTGATATTTACTGTTGTGTAACATTGATAGTCTTCATGACAAATAAAATATACAATTTTGTAAATATTTCCTGCATGATTTCTGGGTTATTTCTTCGCTCACTCCTTGCTCAATGACAAAACGTACTTAGGTACCCACCCTAATTGAAATTGTTTGTTATCTCCCAGATTCTGGGAGACACGTGACCAGCCGATAGCAGGGTCTTTCCCAGCCGGTGGAAAGTCCCTGCGACAGAGGTTGATCTATACTTAGTCCGGCCTGACCTTGTAATATAACATACCCTTTTTTGTCACAGAGTCCGAATCCAGGATCGAGCCAAAGGATATAATTTGCTTTGCTAGTGCTGCAGAGAAAAAACCGTTGCTCGGATGGGGAGATGGAAAGCAGCCGATGCTAATGTTTATAGATTCTAGACAACCATCTGAAGACGGAAAATTACCGCTACTGGAATCTACGTTGCCTCAAGCCTGCACATGTGGTCCTACTATTTTATTGCCCACTGCCTCCTATCGTGATTACACTCATTTCAAAGACGAAATGACGACTGGAATAATGTGCTCACCGCAAATTTTACTGGTTTAATTGGACATAATGACAAGATATACATTTTATTGAAACTTATACAATATGTATGTTAAGGTTACATCTTCCTGTTTTGTTGCAGGTATATGCATATACCTGGTTATTTTTCATTTCAAACTGAGTACAAACTAAACGGAGAGTTGTCCAGGAAGAGATTATTTCGCTAGCCTCAGAGTGACAAAACATAAAGCAACGTCTAACCCTAATTCCTTACCCTAACCTAACCTAACCCCACTCCAAATTTGTTTCTAAACCAATCTTGAAGAAAAAGTTTTGACCAAATGTTATTCTGAGGTCAGCGAAATAGTTGATGCCAGTTGTCCATCCCAGAATTAAATACTGAGGACGTCATGTGGTAGCTAATGAGCGACAATTTTTGACGCCACAAACGACAGATTACTGACAGGGGACTAGACAGAAAACTGTGTTTGTGTCAGTTTGTGCAATTAATTATGAGGTTCAATATACTTTCCTTATTTTCCTATACGAATACAAACATGATGAAAAACATCGCCAAAATTAGGTATGGTAACTTTCCTGTCACGTTCGCTTTGTGACGCACTTGCTCCAGTGGGTCGTGAAGTCATAATGTCTATAGCACGTATGTGAAGTCATAATGTCTATCTATAGCAAACAATACTAAATTGTTATAGACTGCCAGCGGTTTGTCCTTTCCCCGGGTTTAGATCTCCGGGCATGCGAAAGGAAAGGAGGGACTGCAGACAACACATCAAGAAACCAAATACGGGGTTGCCCACACAACGCAAAATTCCCATTGGTCGAAATCGATACGCTTGTCAATCAAATCTGATACGTAGTAATTATGCTATAAATAATTTCCAGACTGAGTGTTGATTTTATAAATAAATATGACATAAACGGTTCCTATATTGGATAGATTTAAGAGCGAAAAGTGGGCGTATTTCGTTTCTTGATGTGTTTTCGGCGGTCTTTCCTTTCTCCCGAGGGACTGCTCGTGGTCTAAAATTGCTGTCAATGTGTTAAATAGTAGCTGTATTTGGCATGTCTTGGAATTTGTCAATATGTTTTCAGAACGATTCTAAGAACAAAACAATCGAATGTTATTTTGATAGCAAGATTGTAATAATCTAATCTTTATCAGTTATGTTCCATCTCATGTTCCATTAGCAATTCCCATGAGAACAGAATACAATTGCTCAGCCTCTTCCCAATTATTTGGTTGTTGAAGTCGACTGGTTTCGAAAATATGGTTGAAGTATTCCTGCATGATATTTTCCTCTTCTTCAAATTGAAGAAGATTTTCCTGTACAAATTGGATTTGTTCAGCGGGAACTGGAAGGTATAAATTATCTATTCCCCCCTTCTTCTCCGGAAAATAATATAATTCGTCAGGTATGCCAGGAATTGTGTCATGCTTTGAATCTCGGATTCGATGTGTGTTCCACTGCTCCTTTACATAGTTCAGATCATTCTGAATCACATCTGAAAAACAAAACCACATACACTCCTTTTCAAGGTCATTATCTGGATTGAAAAGATTCCTTTCGCATAGATCCTTGAAATAGTTTATCCACCAGGTGGAACGATTTTTTCTGAATTGGAACCACCAGCTTTCGATCCTCTGGTTGGCAGGTGAGGTGCCGAAAAAATGAGCGTCACCGCTTGAACGAAATTCGCACTGCATGCCGGCCATAATGCCATTCTCGGTGCCGCAGTCGCTACGTAATTTCACGGGACAGCCATACGTTTGCACACTTTGTAAGTAAAACGATGCCGGTATTTCTGGCTTGTTATTGGATCTTGCCACGTGCAGCCATATAATCTTCCGACTCCACCCGTCAATACACCCGTATCCATCTGTATGCCAACAGTAATTAGGGCCTGGTACTCAATATGTTCGTCTACGTAAACGTTTTGCACGCCTGGTTTCACAACCCTCTGGATCAAGTTCTCTCATCAATTCTTCCACAATATGCCTTGGAACTTGATGTCCCTCCGTTCTTAGAGCATGCCACATCAAACGGTATCCACCCATATTACCTGGACCGTTTAACTTCCTTTGTATCACGCGACATATCTCGTCAATGTCAAAATTGGGCGTTCTCCGTCGAAGACCGTATTCTTATAAACGATTTCGTAGAGTTCGTTCAGAGATTTCGATCCCATGCTTCTTTGACAAAAAATCTACGATAGTTGTATATTGAAAACCTCTTGAAAAATAGTATTCTATCAAATCTTGTTCATCATTCTCTGAGTCAGACTCAGAGGAGGTGAACGAAGATGAAGCAGCCATGTTGGATTCTGCGACTTTGCGTGCAAATTTTCGTGAGCCTGGGACTAGTGAAAATAATATATATCTGCGTACTGAAAATATATATCTGCGTACTGAGAAATATTTCTGCGTACTGAAAAATATATATCTGCGTATTGAGAAATATTTCTGCGTACTGAAAATATATATCTGCGCACTGAGAAATATTTCTGCGTACTGAAAAATATATATCTGCGTACTGAGAAATATTTCTGCGTACTGGAAATATATATATGCGTACTGAGAAATATTTCTGCGTACTGAGAAATATATATCTGCATACTGAGAAATATTTCTGCGTACTGAGAAATATTTCTGCGTACTGAAAATATATTTCTGCGTACTGAGAAATAATTCTGCGTACTGAGAAATATTTCTGCGTACTGAAACTACATTTCTGCGTACTGAAAATATATTTCTGCGTACTGAGAAATATATTTGTTGTACTCTTTATATATTTATGATGTATCAGTAATAAGAAATATTTTTCCGCAATTCTATTATATTTCTGTGTTGCCGGTGTGGGCCACCGTATGAGAGGGGTGGGAAAGGAGCATGTTTGTAGCATTTTAAAATTGCAACTTTGGGTGATGAAATTTACTGTATATTTGCAACAAGAAATCGTAAAGAGAACTCTTAAATTAATATTTATATTGTGATGCTCTACTCTATAATCTGGTGTCGAGTTACAATTCAAGCAAGTTGGATCAGATTTCAATATTCAACTTTATATAGACTTGCCAAAGAAAGCATGCTTGCCGCTTGTGCAGCGTGGCAATATTAAACCTACAAGAAAATATAGATCTCTAGACCGAACAGTGTGGTTGTTATTTATTTAGTATTAATGTCTGTCCTGATACTCGGACCAAAAGAATTTATTTATTGATGAGATGTGGAATTGCAACGAAATAGCGAGATCTTTTGATTTCCGAAATATCGCCAACTGTATGGCCCCGCTTGGCATTGGTGAAACCAACGATCATGGTATATGTCAAATATAGCTGTCTGTTGAAAATCTACGGTATTAAAATCATACACCAAAGATAAGTCAAACGACAAATTATATGTCACTATATATTATAGCTACATGTCTTTCAATGAGCACTGTTTAGTAGTGTTCACCACCTTTATAATTGGTAAACAGCTTTCGTTTTGACATGAATAAGCTTTAATTTTTTGCTTATATGCATTCTTATTAATAATACAAGTGAGATTTAAATTTTTGCTTTGTGAAATAGAATACTGTTATTTTTTAATGGACTGCTTGCATCGTCTATATCATATCCAGGATTACTTCTGTGTAAACGCATTATTCACTGTATGACACTATCAAATAAATATAAGTAGCAAATGATTAATGTATTAGAGATAAACAGGTGATTCACAATGAAAACTTTAAAAATGTTAGTAGAAGTAGAAAACTCGAAAATTTATGTCTATTCGTATGACGCCAATGACGGTCTGTGCGCATCTGACACTGTAAATTTGTGATATAGGTTATAGTATGTTAACACAATATAATGATTAATAGAGACCACGAAAAAGGCTAAAGTCTTCTATAGACTACAATTACCGAATACGAATTATGTGCTAAATTCAGATAAATCAATGACTGAAATTTCCTCTATATGCTTATGAGTTATGGATATTTCTCTGTTCGGCTATTATCAAATGTTTACATTTGCTAATATTGGGCCAGTCCTAGACAATACTGTTTCTTTTACATGTAAAAATCATATAAACAAGACGCGTAGTAACAAGCGAATCGATGCAAAGCGTATCAATGTTTACAAGAAAGGACGAATGTAATGGCGTATTTTACAAACATTACAATAAACGTTTTTATAACTGCGCTCGAGTGTGAAGAGAATGCATGCTGCATTGAATCACACGAGAGAGCACTGCGAGTAATGATTTGCTTGGTTTCTTGACTTGACTGTAAGGCCAAATAAAAAAAATACTTGGTTAGCATCACTGTCCGCCTCTCGATTTTCTGCCACCTCTGAATTTTTAAATTTTTTTTTATGTAAATCTCTTCGTTTTACAGCTTAAAACAGTTTAATATTTGAAATTTTTCTCATGCTCAGACCTTTGCGCTATATACTGATCGATAGGAGCGTGTAGGCTTGGGTATACAAGGTTCTTAAAGCAAAATGGCGGCCTTCGCAACATCAGTACAAAAAATATCACCGATATGGTAGAAAAACCGCCCCCCATCCCCTCCAAAAATACTATTAAAAAATTAAAAAACGAGTAAAAATTTTTTAAAAAATCTGCCCGTCCGCCTCTGAAAATTTGTGAGAGTGTGATGCTAACCAAGTATTTTTTTTTATTTGGCCTAAGTAAGAATGTAAGAATGTTTTTGTAAATTCAAAGCAAAGAAAATAAACAAAACTTAGCAAGTATTTTGAACGTAATAATTCGAAAAATTTATGTTTTTAACGAATATCCCACTGGAAGCATGTTGATGTAATATGATACTTTCTCGACACCCCCTCGGGCGCTAAATTTTTGATGAGGCACGTGACTAGCCCGCAGCCAGGGTCTTTCCCAAAGAAAGATCCTGGGTACGAGGTTGATGGGGAAGGTGGCAGCGATCATAAAATATGGTCACAATTCCATGACAAAAGCTCACGTCCACTCCTTCCTAGAACGCCTGCGGAAGGCCAAACTGAAAAGAACAAAGGAAGAACATGATTTCTGGACGAAGGCCGATCCAGAGATTGACGCATGGATGATGACTGGGAGACAACGAGAGGTATTCGATGTGTCCATCTTTGTTTAAACGTAATCCAGAAATATTACCACACCTGAAAAGTATTTGTGACGAAGCGAACGTTCTAGTGCTTAGAAGTCGCTGCCCTATTGCAAGGGAGATGGAAAAGCAGAGACGAGAGAGAGACGGCGAATCGAGCGAAGAAAAAGAAGGGGTTCCATCTCCAAGTTATTGGACTGTTGTAAAAAAATGGATGCCGTGGTGAAAACAATTGAACCTATAATGTAATATGATTTACTTGCGTTCACAAGGACTGCCTTAAATCACTTATGCAGGGTTTATAAAATTAAATTATCCATTTACTTTTTTCATACAAATAAACCTCGGCCTTTTAACTTTTGAATGCTACCTTTCGGAATGTTCCAGTTGAAAAATTAAACAACAAAAACTTTTAAATCTTTATATAAACAGGAAAAAGAAAACATTTTAAGGTGTCAAAGTTGGGATTGTTTTTTTTTCTATACACCCTGTAGCAGTAATTGTATAATTACAAAAAGTGTGTGCTGCATATAGTCATTTTGACAAGTGTGTTTACATGTGTGCAAACAGATGACTTGCTTTTAGTTATATTTACATCAACATAACAAACGTTAAATTGCAAAATAACTAAAACGTTGCAAATCATTACGAAACAATGGAGGTCAGCAATGTCAATATTGTATTGTTTGAAAAATGCTAATGAATAATGTATATATATTTTCGCGTGCTTTAACAAATAGGTGTGGTTGTATTCTAGATATGAATACATATAAACAATTCTAAAAGCATTTTCATAAAAATTTAAATTAAAAAATTATGTCGTTATAACTATAGTAAAATTTGATAAATTGTGTTTGAAAATATCGTAAGTGCTTCGTAAGTGAACATTTGAAAAAGTGTTGGTAGCCAGAGGTTGAAAATTTTTCTAAGTCTTTTTTAAATGTTCACTTACAAAAAACTTACAAAAATTTCAACCATGGGCAAGCATTGGTAGCCCAAGGTGATTTTTGTAAGTGAACATTTAAAAAAGACTTAGAAAAATTTTCACGGGCTATCAATACAAGTAGCCCGAGGTTGAAATTTTTTCTAAGTGTAGTATAAACAATAGTAAAATTTGATAAATTGTGTTTGAAAATATTCTAAGTCTTTCGTAAGTGAACATTTGAAAAAAACTTAGAAAAATTTCAACCACAGGCTACCAACGCTTGGTAGCCCGAGGTTGAAATTTTTCTAAGTCTTTTTTAAATATTCACTTACAAAAGACTTAGCATATTTTCAAACACAATTTATCAAATTTTACTATACTTTATACTACACTTAGAAAAAATTTCAACCTCGGCTACTTGTATTGGTAGCCCGTGATTTTGAGTGGTAGCCCGTGAAATTTATTAGGATTTGTATGGAGTAGCCCGTAGCCCGTCAGTTTCTCAACAGAGTAAGTTAAGTAGAGACTTAGAAAAATTTCGGCCAGGGGCTACCAACGCTTGGTAGCCCGAAGTTGAAATTTTTTCTAAATGTAGTTTAAACTATACTAAAATGGTGGAAATTGTGTTGAAAATATTCTAAGTCTTTTGTATGTGAATATTTGGAAAAGACTTAGAAAAATTTCAATCACGGGCTACCAACGGTTGGTGCCCGTGTTTGAAATTTTCTAAGTATTTTCCTAATATTCACTTGCAAAATAATACTTAGAATATTTTCCAACAGAATTTACAGCATTTTACTATACTTTAAACTACACTTAGAAAAAATTGCAACCACAGGCTACTTCCAAAGGAGCAAAGATTGTGTTTTGAATAAAATTTGAACTGACTGTTACTATTGACAACTCTTATTAAAATCAGTGCTTGTTTAATAAGCAAATGAATGTGTATAAAAAACATTGAAAAGTTGAAACACATAGTCACGCTATTGTCACACATGGCTTGCATTCATTAGTATCAATTGTTATATACTCTCTTTTATTTCATACAAATATAAAAAATCATGCTTTACGTTTTAATATACAATTTAATGGTTTACAATCACACTAATTTAAAGGCTTCAGCCCTCTTTCGTAAAGTATTTGGAACACGACATGCATTGAAGTTAAATTCTGGATGACGCAATATCATTGACCAACGTAAACCAAATTTTTCAATGCCTAACCTAATGTAATTGTACTCGTCAGGTGTGAAGCGAATACCTGACCGTCGTTTAGTCAATTTATGGGTCGAAGTGGTTGCAGTGTCTTTGCGAACATGGTCTTGTCTCTGTGATGACTGCTCTACCTTTTCGCATTCAATTTCTAAATAGTTACTGTTCTCAACTAATTTTTGCATGCACAAACGTCCTCTTATTGCTACTTCCCGAGAACGCTTCTTTTGATAATGGACATGGGCAATGTTAGAGCTATGCTTCTGGTCTTCAGATATCCATTTCTGTTCGTTCGGTAGCAGAACCTGGGAACTTTCTGTCTCAATGATTTGTCTGTACCTAGTCGGATGAATGTACTTTCCGATGATTTATCAACACATACTCGCAAGTGGGTGTGAGAAGGGGTCTGATATACGTTATATATTTTTCCAATATCTCGATGCTGCATTTGTCAAAGTACACACTATCAAACCCGTACTTTTTAGCCGTCATGAAAATTTTCTGATCAACCATCCCTTCGTTTCTCTTTGCACTTTCAACGGTTTTGTTAACAGTTGTGGAGATCCCAAGGCGTAGTCGGTCATATTAGGAGAACTTAGAACGTCTTCTTCGGCGTCGCCACTCTCGTCGCAGCAAAACTTTATGAACTTTAAAGCTCTCGTGACTGAAATGTCCGATTGTTTAGGAGACTTGCCCCCGCCACAGCTGCTTTGAAGCCACCGCGAAAACGAATGAGCGGATTCGTTATCTGTAAAGCAGCCAGGAACTTTTCTTAGTTATCTGTAAAGCAGCCAGGAACTTTCTCATTAGTTCCGTTCGCAGCAGACGGTGAAGTGTCGAAAAGGTTGATCGATACATTGGGCTTCTCGTCGAAATAGTAATACCAACCATGTTTTATTTTCACATGTTTACGACAACCTCTTTGACTTGCAAATCCTGGATGCTCGCAGCCCGTTACTGGACAATGATCTAACCCATCTCTGTCTTTGACCAAATGCAATCGTCTCTGTTTAGTAAACGCACCGTCCACTGATTTCCAATCTACTTTAGATTTTCTTTGTGCAAACAAAAAAACTGGACAAAATGCTTATAGCGATCAAATTACTTTGGTTTTTATAGTGAACACGATACGCATTAGTATGTATATGCGATGTATGAATCTTATACGTTAAATAAATAGTCCCAAGTGCAATATATTATGTGTTATTTTGCGAAATAAACGGCAAAATTAAAATAGAGGGAACAATAAAATGGAACAACGGAAGCTAGCAATATGTGCATAATAAATTGTTCCAGTTTGCTAACCTAGTCGAAGAATATTAATGTTCCACTTCGCGGAACATTTTGTTCCTAAGCAAAGGAACCATGAAAAGGAACAGATTAAGTGTTCCTAATACGAGTTATTCTCAATCAGTTCCGCTTTGCGGAACATATTAGAAACAGAACAACCAAATTGAAGTAGGACAATTTGTTCCTTTTTTATTGCTGTTCCGTTTATAAATGGGAACACCCAACATAATTTACATGTGTTCCCGAGTATGGGGTTTAAATATATGCCAAAACTATGGCAAAACAAATCGTTCTTGTCATGACGCATTAGGTAACTTTAAATGTTTTTTCCTATTGAAATAACATGCTCACACCCTAGTGCTTCTGCCAAGTCCAATTGTTATGTGCTCATAACGCTTAATCTAGCAAATTTCCCGCTATAGTGATATTCTAAAAGGAACAATTGTTAGGGATACGTTACATCACCATAATTACCACCAATGCTGTCCTCACTTTTATCATCACCATTACCACCATCACTTTCATTCTCATCATCATTATAACCATTACTTCCATCACCACCATCATCACCATTATTACCATTGCCATTATCACCACAGTCACCACCATCATCATTACCATTATTACCATTGTAACCATCACTGTCATCACCACTTCCATCATCAAGATTGATATCCATTGTCAATTGCTATCATTAATGCCCCGAATGTCGATGCCTCCATAACTAGTACTATGACTGCTATTATCAAGAGTCTAATAACTGCTCATTTCTCCTCGGGATGTGTCAGAGTTAGCCACATTACCAGAGTTTGTCACTGTGTGATATGGGTGAGTTAGGAAATGCTTATGTACAGTCCGTCTATCCTGCAATTGGCCAGAGCATAACCGACAGTTACATACTTGTTTATTACAATTTGGGGATTCTATAATTGCAAAAAGTAAAAAATATATTAAATGTTTCATGAGGAACTGGTCATGGAATTTTTAAAAGTTTAATTTTAGAAGTCAGTTTCATATGGCGTACTAACACAAACGTAGACAGGAATGTGGAAAGCTTGTCAAACTTTGGGCTGGGGTGACCAAAGCTGTATGCAGGATTTTTTCACCAGGGGGCAGCAAGGCCTATATGCCAATGTCCCGAATATCCACAAAAGAATTAATAATGGCATTCTAAAAATCGTAAATATAGTTTTCTCTAGGGGGGGGGGGCAGTTGCCCCCTTGACACCCCCACCCCTGTATGGCCCTGGGGTGACTATCAGAAATGATACTTCTAGAGTCTTCTGAAAATTGAAATAAAAGTTTGAAATCAGATTTTAATATATATCTATACAATAATTTATACACACCTGATACATATCTTCCATGAGGGCCCTGAAGGGGTAAAATGGGAACTGGGATTGATCTATTTTTAGACTGGGAAAATGGGATTTGGGTTGCTGGGAGTGGGATTTGGCCACTGGGAATGGGAAATGAAGTCCTCAAAAATGGGAATGAGATTGAGGCAATGCGAGTCGATTCCCAATTTTACTACGTTTTGAGTATTTTAAAATACAATTTTGATCCGTTTTTGGTGTCTTTGACCATGATTTTTGTTGTTAACTATATTATTCACAGCACTACCTGCGAACAGGCATACTCTGGCGCCCGGAATTCTGGGTTTTCTGATTATGCGTGTCTCAGAATGCTGCAAATGCCATTTCCGGGATTCAAATTCAAAAATTTTCCGTGCCTTTGGCACGAGCCCCCTCCCTCATATTTCATAAAGTGTCCGCCACTTGCTTAAAAGGTCTTAAAACTGTTTATTCTACCGATAAATACAGGGTTTTTTATTGACTGGGATTTCAATAAATGGGACTGGGATTTCTAATAAAAATCCAACTGGGACTGGGATTTTGCCAAAATTTCAGGTGGGAAATGGGATTGGGACCCCCCCCTTCAGGACCCTCATCCATACTTGACACTGTAGCTTTTTATAACAAATTCAAGTTCATTGTTCTTATATATATTCTCAAGGCAATCTTATATATTTTCAAAGTAATCTTATATATTCTCAAAGCAATCTTTTATATTTCCAAACGACTCAAAGCAATCTGTTCTGAACCTTAGCTGACGTGTACATATCTATGTCCACTCCCCCAAAACTACATTTCTGGAATCTCCAGAGTTTTAGAGCACAACCGGAGAGTCTTAAAAAATTTCCATTTTCGCAGCATGCCACGAAATCACAAAACCAATCATATTTCATGACTGCGTAACATGAAAATAATATCCAGCGGCGTAATATTTTCCCACTTATTTTTAACCGTTCTGTGTTTGCTTCGCTTGACTGCGTCCATTGTACATCTTGAATGCATATTTTTACAATTGTACTGTCGATCTCCGTCTGTATTGGTCATATATTTCCTGAAGCACAGTTTAAATTTTGCCGTAATGTAATCCGTACAGGTAAATATAAGAATTTAATGATACTTTTAGTATTTAGCAAAATATTAAATGTGGAAGCGAGGAAATTCCACGGTCAATGTCGGACATTCCACGGTCAACTTCGTTATTAATTTTTGTCGATTGACAATTGCTTTTAAAACGAAGATAGTACATGAATATTCATATAACTATTCAGAATATTAAATAATTTTATGCAAACTATTAACAGAAAAGCAACATTCGAGAAGTCCTCAATCCTTATTGAGAGTTGCACGTCTGCCCCTGTGGTTTTGTATTTATATTATTTAAGTTGGCATCAAATATATTTGCAGGAAAATGAAGCACAATCGTTTCTGACAAAAAAGGTCTTAAAAATTATGTTGAGGAATTGGTGGTAAAAAATAAGGTATTTATAGTGCCACACATGAGATGTCGTCAATTTTATATTCTATACTTTTATATATTAATTTAAAATTGTATTTGTACATTGTCTGCATGATAAATGTCCTTCTTTGTGGCCAAATTGTGTGACAGAAAGTGCGGTTTCTCCTATTATTTTTCATGAATACAATACTTTATAATTTGTACAGTTTGAAACCATATCTGATTTAAAGTTGCTGACCAATCTGGAAAGTGATAACATGTTCAAACATTTGGGCTTGCCTTTATGTATGATTCTCAAACTAAGGAGTGAACTACAAAAACTTCATTCTACCTCAAGTTTGTAATGTAATTAAAATTATATAAAAATACTAATACCAAAATGGCATTAGACAGAGTAAATACTAGAGTATTTACTTGTGTATTGCTTGTTAATGGGTTAAATAATACTCATGAATTCATATAGATGATCTTAAAATTGAAGAACCAATGGCATGTGATGGCACGGCAGTAGTTCCACATGAGACGCCAGTAGTTCCACAAGAGACGTCAGTAGTTCCACATAACTATGAGATCCCAAAAATGAAGTTGTTGGAGCTCCAAAAAAACAGTGTTGAGGCTCAATATGCCAATGCCCAATGCAACAAGTTCACCAGCTTTTCAGCATCAAAAATGAAAGAGTTTTATCAAGAAGGAAAGGTAATTTTATATGGAGAGATTTTATGAGTGTATCATGTTTCATTATATAGCATGTAGTCAATACCAACATTTTTTTTTATTTAATTATTTCGCCCAAATTTAACATTGATTATTAATTAATATTATTTACAAATGAGGGCTAGATGCCTACTAGAAACCATCAGGCTTTTGTTTAAGGCCCCTAGTGTAATCAATTATATATAATCATACATTTAACATTAACAGTTCAACAAAAAATATTTAACTAGAATGTTCATAATTAACAATAAATGTTCAAAATAAAATTATTTTCATAAAGTCGAAGATTCCGTAGTTACTATATATCGAAAACTGCATGCATGCATGTGTACACTATTAAATATATATATATATATATATATATATATATATATATTATATATTATATATTATTTATTATATATTATTTATTATATATTATATATTATATATTATATATATATTATATATATATTATATATATATATTATATATATATTATATATATATTATATATATATATATATTATATATATATTATATATATATATTATATATATATATATAGTACATACATTAATTCTAGAGTATACATATTTTCGTTATCTGATTTATTTTACAGAGTTAGGTAACTGAATTGATTTGTAAAAAATATTTTTTAATTTTTCTTTTGAATGTGCTGTAAGATCCTGTTTCTTTATAATGGTTATCAAGACCATTCCATACATCAATTCCTTTGCATGCGAGAGAATGTTTTTTGTAGTTTGTTCTTTTATATGTTTTATGTAATAGTGAAGAACTTCTTGTGTTATAACTATGAAACTCATTGTTTTTTGAAAAATAATTTTCAAACATTTCTGGTAAGTTTTGTAAGTTATAATACCTAAACATGAACAAACATGTTAGGTATGAATTAATTTTGTATAAATCGAGTATTTGTAAATCATTAAAAATTGGTTCACTGTGTTCAAAATAAGATTTGAAAGTCATTAGTCTTACACAGTGGCGTGGTGGCTCGAAAATTTCAAGGGGGGCCAGTGTCAAAGTTGTCGTCCCTAAGAGTTATCTCGATTATTGCGCCCCCCCCCCC
>CACRXK020000891.1:0-10665 GCA_902702795.2 Paramuricea clavata
CTACTGAAGTATCCCGTGTCCGAGGGTCTCAACTCATGATCGGGTTTCACTCCAACTTCAGTGAGGTCAAGAAAACTGAAACTGTCTAAAGCGCTTTCCACTGAACCAGAGAGGTTGGTTTTACGTAACTTTCCACCCTGGATATAAGCAGAGATATACATGAATAAGTGACGAGTAATATAAAATCAGGGGTCAGTTATACAGTCCCCCCAGAATAAAAATCGTATGCGACTATCGGGTGTCCCCCCAAAAACTGGACACTGTTTAATTTCATGTTACGTAAAAGCTATAAAAGCTATCGCAATGAAATAAAGATCATTGCATTCAGAAAGGACTAACTTAGTGTTTGACTGCGCTATTGATGTTTGAAAGTTGAACTACTGTTTTTGAAAATGCCAAAAATTAGCATAAAACAGCCAATTTTTATTGGGTTTTAGCCAATTACTAAAACGCATTCCAAATTCAAACAGCTATATCTCGCTCAATATTGCATGTAAATTCAAGTATTATATATCAAAATCTAAGTTAGTCCTTTTAGAATGCAATGTTCTAAATTTCATTGCGATAGTATTTATAGCTTGTACAGTGTCCAGTATTTTTTTGGGACACCCGCGGTAGTCGTACCATAAACCGACTTTTACTGGCGTAACTAACCTGTAATATTTCATCAAGCTTTTCCAGTTTTTCACACAACTCTTGAAGTTGCGGGTGTTGCTCTAAAATAAGCAGAACAGAAACTACTATAGCCATAACTAGTGGTTGACCGATGATCGGTATCGGCATCGGGCCGATTTTTGCCTTATCTGTAGACAAGCGGAATCGGTAGAATTATCTACTGTATTTCCGATTGTTGAGAAAATACACACTTTAAAAATTATACGCATTGCAACATTTGCACGTTGATACCATGGATAATAAAATAAATGGATTGGAAACTTCTGACGTCATTGACTGCATCCTTGTTGAAAAACGTGACGTCACGCGTATTGCGAATGTTACCAAAGTTCTCGGCATTTTTGTTGTTTTGCTATATTTTCCACTTTAAAAGGGGGATCTTGAAGCGTAAACTGGTCTAATTGTTTTAAAAACATGCCTAAGCCACGACAAAGTATTCAAGGTAAATGTTTTTCGTCTTTGTTTTGTATTTTTTTACATTTGTAGCTACGAAATTGGCGTCACAAATTTTAACGAAATTTGCGATGTATTTTTCACTGTTTAGTGCTTGAAATATTTGCTAAAATTGACTGGGAATACTTAGAGTTTTCATCGTAGAATGGCGTGGTTACATTTATTTGCTCTTTGACTAAAATGTTTAGCTGTATTATTGCTAAACATGCCGTTTTTGAGAATTTGGTTTTCAACTAGGTTGAGGCACCCAGCCACGCCACAGAATAAGGTACACAGAAGGTCGACTCAAGTAACGCTGCCACGCCATGATTCATCATCAAAATGCTGACGCCATGGTCCTAGCCAGTGCGGGTTTGAGAGGCATTCCCCCCTGGACATCCGCCATTTTGAATGATATCAGGGGGGTGAATGCCTCTCAGACGCGCACTGGCTAGGACCATGGCGTCAGCATTTGATGACGAATCACGAGTTACGCCAAAATCATAGGAAAATCATAGGAAAAACGAAGAAGTCGGCCTTCTGTGTACCTTATTCTGTGGCCACGCCATCAATCCCAGTAAAAACATTAGGTCACGTCAGCTAGTTTCATATCCATTTATTTTATTATCCATGTTAATACTTAACGCAATATGTTAAATTAGTATAATTACAATAGGTGATTATTGAAAATTCTCCACGCTGATTGGTTGCCGTTGAGGTGATTATTACGCGATAATCACCTAAGCGATTTTCAAAATGGCGGCCGAAGCCGTTTTGTCAATTAAAAGACGAAGAAATGTGCATTTTTAAATTTTTTTCCAAATAATCACCCATGAAATTATACTAAAACAATTATTCACCTCAGGCTCGCTGATTATCGTGAATAAAAACCTCGACTTCGTCTCGGTTTTTATTCATCGATAATCACCTCGCCTTCGGCCAATAATTGTTAATTAATGCGTGAAGCGTGCCATTCATTAACGGTTTTAACGATCTTTAGTTGCAGTAACATGTTACGTTGGAAATTATCGTTAAAAAATTGACATGAATGACGTCACCTTACTCGGTCGACTGATATTATGACGTCATTACAAAATCGGTGATTTGGCAGAGTGAAACTGGGTCAAATTAATTCCCGTCACTTTAAGTAGTGATTTATTCATTTCAAATCCTCAAAATTAGGACTGGACTAGATTTCAAGTCCTTGCATTTTGATCTAGTGCTCAGCTTCGCCTCGACCGTCTTGATTAAATTGGCCTTCTCACGAAGGTCAAAATCCGCCCTCATATGAAAGATTCTAGACAATTCAAACAACGTGAAAAGCGACTTTTAAAAGTTGTAACTGTAAATTTACCATTATACAAACAACAGCAAAACAAAACAGTTGTATTTCGTGGTGCGGAGACTCTCAAACGTGGGCGAGGCAGTACCCCCCCCCCCCCAAAAAAAAAATGGCAGAAAAATCGGTCGTGAGAAAGGCTACTTGTGTGGACTTGAAATCTAGTTCATTCCTCATAGTCGGATTTGAAATATGACATTTCACAATATAATCAGTCGACCTTGTGTTGCAGGAATCAAACCTCGATCACAGATGTGATAGGTACATGCACTGACCGCAATATTTCTCAGTAGTGACTTACCTTTGTGTTCAGTTAAAACAATCAATAATCTTCGTATAAGTTGGTCCAAGGAAGACGGCTCTGTAGATTCATTATCAACAGGGGCTTCCTCATCTGAGGTCAACGTTTCATGTTTCCTTTCCTAGTTGGAAAATGAACACAAATCCAATACATATTATTGCAATAGAAATGAGGAACAAGAACAAGGCCGGATTCTACAAAAAGGTGCCATGCAATACTGAGTGTGGAGAGATGACAGATATTTGTTGGTGATAAAACGTTTGGTGTGGGGTCGTATGTAATAGTAGGGGGGGGGGGGGGCTGGGGCATTCTCCCCCAGAAACTGTTTTGTATTTTTCCACCCCTATACGACTGCATTTCGTGCGTTTTCTGAAACAGATTTTTGGATATAAAACGTTACATTATATTGTAGTTTAACTGAATCTTCAGTTAAGTATTTGCATGGTAAGTTTATGTAAATACCACAACTCGATCACCAACTTGTTTAGCCCAGCCTTCCAACAACTCAAACCTACTGTATAGGGTCTGGGATATGCTATCCACTGGCAAATTTTTAAAATCCGAGGTATTTGCAACACAATATTTAGCATTTTTAAAAAGACGTTGAATCATTTGAAGATAAAAAACATGACATAAGATTCACAAAGCAAATTTTAGTTAACCTCCCTTCTAAATCCCATTTTTCTTCCAATATTTTGCTTATATTTTACAGTACAGTACAATACAGTACAATTACAATACAATACAATACAATACAATACAATACAATACAATACAACTATCCTGTACCATCTAAAATCACATAGCACATACCACTGACTCTGGTTCAGAGTGATTAATATCAAGCTTGTCTGTCGGTGTTGAACTGAAAAATATTATAAACATTGATTTCATATCAGAACAGGAATGGAACAGGATGGCAAATTCCGGAATGGTAGACTCCCCACTTACATTTTGTCTCCATTAATGTGATTTTCGTATCTGAAATTGTCAAGTGCAAAAACTGGAGTACTGCTTGTAGAGGTGGTAGATGTGACAGATGGGGATGAAGGGGAGAAACCAGGAGAATTTAAGGATAATTGTGGATCATGGTCGACATCGACAACGGATCCGAAGAATACTTCTGAGAGCAGTCCATCACGATTTGTTTTCTTGAGTTTCGTCTCTTCTTTTCTTGACAGAGGTCTGAAAACAATAGAAAAGCAGGAATAGGATAAATAACCTACTTCCTGACAGAATGCAGGATACTACTACACATGTAAAAATCTCACAACTTGTCAACAAGATGTGTTCGCAACAGGCTTGTAGCAAGCTTGTCAACAAGTTGTAACAATGCTGTTATTTTATCAAGTTGCTACAAGGTTGTCACTCGCAACTTGTTGACAGATTGCTGAATTGCAGGACGATAATAAGTTGTTCGAACAACTTGTAACAAGTCTGTTGAGCTCAACAATCTTGGAGCAAGTTGTCAACAAGCCGCTGACAACTTGTCTACTGGGAACAAGCAGTGCGAACACATCCTGTTGACAAGTTGTTGGAACAGCATTGCTACAAGTCCGCTGCAAGTTTTGTAGTAATCTCTATAAGTTTTTCGTAAAAAGTATTGTACTCACTGCCAATGAAACGTGACTCGTAATTTCAAGTTTCCAGTTTTGTTCACAGGAATTGAGAGACTCTGAAATTATGTAAAGATAGTTTCAAGCATAAAGCCCTTGTTTCACCTCCTAAAACTGTATTAGATTCATGCGATGAATAATGCACAATTTTTCTTAACAATAATTTATGTCATCGAGTTTGTTTTGACAAATCGGAAAATGATCAAGATAGTAACTCTGATTGATTTACATATTGTATTGACATATGACTGTTGATACTGCTTTTTAGTCTTCAATATTTGAGTGAGTCATGCTTTGGGAACAACAATACATTTTTATTACCCAACCCTTGAGTTGTTTTGTTTTTCATTTACCCAACAATTTGCTCAATCAAAATTTTGTTTACCCAACCCTTTTCTCCTTCGGTGCCACCCCCCGCCATAAATGAAATAATGACCCCTCCCTAAACAAAATTTCGAGTGAGTAAAAAGTGGGTAAATTTTTGGAAAAATAGGTAACTTAGAAGTTCTTTACAAATGGATATTCGTCGCGTTGCTGTCCCATTAGTGATTGACTGATTGCGCAACAATTGGAAATCCGATTGCGCAACAATCGGAAATTTATATCGATTATTCGTGCCTGCCACAATCTTCCGGATACCAATGCCGATTTTATAATGACGTCATAAGATCAGTCGTCCGAGTAAAGGTGACCTCATTCATGTCGACTTTTTAACGATACTTAGTTTCACGCTTCACGCATTAATTTAACATATTGCGTTAAAACGCAACGTGTAATCAACGCGCAATGCATATAGTTTTTAAAGTGCGCATTTTCTCAACAAGCGGTTTTAGACAATCAGAAATATAGATAATTCTACCGATTCCGATTGTCTACCGATAAGGCAAAAATCGGCCCGATACCGATTATCGGTCAACCACAAAGTATAAATTTCAGAACCATCCTCAGAGATACGAAAAACTAGTTTCATATTAATTCAAATTCTGAATGAATAAACGATGAAATGACAACTTGCATGTACAACTAATGGACAACTAAATTTTAATCTAAGTAAAGGGAAGGGAATCAAACACCACAGCTAAAAAGAACATAATGAAATTAGTAAAATTACAAAATTTGGTTGCGAAATGTTGTAAAGCTTGGAAAATATAGCCTTGCGAAGTTTGCAAATTTTGTATATGTTTGTATTATGTGCGGAAATTGTTACCATTTTCGGCTCAAAAATGGTAACAATTTCCGTACGTAATACAAACATATACAAAATATATACAAACTTCGCAAGGCTATATTTTCCGTATTTTACAACATTTCGGAGCCAAATTTTGCAATTTTACTAATTTTAATAAGTTCTTTACGCGAATTTACTTTTTTTTTGCCTAGATCAAATGCTTTAAGTTGTCTACTGAAACGTACCATTGGCCGAGAGGCGATGTAATTACGTAATCGTATTGAAAAACTTCCCAACTGTGCATTTGACTGAATCTTCTTAATTTCAATAATCTGCATGAGAAATTGGAAAAAAGTATAAGTGCTAGTTCTTTGAAGTAAAACGCATTTCCAATAGAGCAACTTACCCTCAGAAAAAGACCATCTTTTAGAGAACCTTTGACCTCAATCTAATAAATAGAATAGACAATTCGCATTATAGACTATTTTTTTATCTTAGCAAAAAAGTATATTCCCGGTAAGAGCATACTAAAATGAGCAAAATTGCAAAGTTTGGTTGCGAAATGTTGTAAAATGCGGAAAATATAGCTTTGCAAAGTTTGCAAATTTTGTATACTTTTGTATTGCGTGCGGAAATTGCTATACCACATCTGGGCCGAAAATGGTAGCAGTTTCCGCACGCAATACAAAAGTATACAAAATTTGCAAACTTTGCAAGGCTATACTGTATTTGCCGCATTTTACAACACTTCGCAACCAAACTTTGCAATATTACTCATTTTAGTATGCTCTTTCTAGCTGTGGTGATTTATTTGCATCTCCTTGCCTAGTTTTAAAATTAATCTATAATGGGAATTGTCTATTAGCACCCATTGGAAAAACTATTTTACTGCAGGGTTGTCACAAACGGGGATATATTGATTGTTCAAACATACATTATTATCAATCCATTTTTGACCGTCTCGTTCAATTTTACATTTCGCTTTCCACTTGCGACCTACTCCATTTCGTACGAAAATCTACAAGAATTAAAGAAAAAATATCTTTAAAAAAATTACTAATTCACAAAATCTAAAGTTGGTACCACAGTAAATGGTGTACATATGCTTTCACCACTCCAACTTGATACAGTTGTCTGATTATAATTCACCTCAGTCACATGTAAGAGAGCTTCCACTTTGGTACTATTTACAATTGGCCCTAACGCAAAGCTTTTACGCAGTACAGTTTAGAAATGCAGTATAAACAAAGTTGGTTTCATTTAGTTTATATTGCAGTAAAATAGCTGTACCTCAAAGTTGTCTCCTGGACAAAGTCTGGCAAAACCATCCAGAGCTATAGAAGTTAAAAGAACAATGTTCCACTTCAGGTTTCATATTTGACATAATGATTCTTATGATAGTGGTGATAGTGGTGATGGTGGTGATAATGGTGGTGATGATGATGATGATGGTGGTGGAGGTGGTGACAGTGTAGATGACACTTATGATGATGCTAATGATGGTGGTAATGGGGATCTAGTAATGATGACATCTGGTGATGATAATAACGACAAGAATTAAGGTGATGGTGGTGGGTGGTGATTGTGATGATGGTGACAATGGTGGTGATGATGGCAATAATGATAATGATGGCAGCTATGATAGATGATGCCAATCAATAATGGTGGTTAAGATGATGATGAGTGGTGATGATGATGGTGACAATGGTGATGATGATGGCAATGGATGATAATAATGGCAGCTATGATAGATGGTGGCCACGATAATGAAGATGACAATCAATGATGGTTAAGATGGTGATGATAGTGCCATAGTGGTGATGATGATTGCAACGATGGTGATGCTGACGATGATGGTTATGTTAGTGATGGTGATAAACTTTGTGAGGTAAAAGAACTTCAAAAAGTTCTAAAATTATGTATATACTAAACTTATTACAGTACCATCAATTGTGACTTTGAATCTTCCCATACGTCTCTCAAATTCATCTTCAATCTCACACATATTCTAAATCAAACCAACACCATATACACAAAGAGCACTTGAATGCAAGACAATATAGACTGCAAAAATATTCCTGGTTTGCACTATCAAAGTTTCTGTGATCACAGTAGGAATTTTGCATTGGTAAATTCTAAGTTTTGAAGGATCTGTACGAAATGTTTGAGAGAATTGACTTGTTGTTAAACACTGAGTCAGTTCTCTCAAACATTTCTTACAAATCCTTCAAAACGTAGAATTTACCGATGCAAAATTCCTACTGTGATCACAGAAACTTTGATAGTGGAAACCAGGCTTTAAACTTAAAGACGACTGATACCTGTGTTGATTCGCGATAGTTTGACTTGCATTTGTCATGCCCATGTTTAACGCCATATGACAACAACGCTGTTTCAAGATTCCTTGCGCCTGTAAAGTAAATTATTTTCAAACACAAAGGCTTAAAAACCCAGTTATTAATCAGAACTGGAAAGTCAGAAAGTCATGAATTTGCTACGTTGTAGCTTACCTTGTCGCATCTTTATTTCATGTTTATAAAACTCATATAGACCATCAATCTGCAAATAATTAAAGTATATCAACTGATATTTTTGCAACTTTAGTGTCACCATCAGGATTTATGTTAACCCTGCAAGTGGCAATGCACCCAGATTTATTATTTTACTCTGTCTAACACCAGACAATTTTACTCGTCAAGGGGAGAGTGCTGCCACTCAATGGGTGAACTGACATTCTGAGTTCAAAAATGCAAACAGACAGAACTGATGCACAACTAACTTACCTGACTTAATCTGTCTTCACACCATCTAAGTGAAATATAATTTGCTTTAGACAGAGCAAAACAACAAGGGGCAAATTAGTAAGGGTACGTGCTGGATAACAGATGTTACTGGGTAAACTATACTGGATCATAACCGGATACTGATGGTGGTACTTGGACAAAACAACACTAACATTTCCTCATAAAATAGTCCAATTTGTCTGTTCAGTATGCGGTACATGGATAGTCAGACGTACACTATAGAGCAGTTTATGTACATCACAAAAACGTGTCACATATCTGGTAGACTAGTTGTTTGTATTTCACAATATCTTAATGCAAAACAGACGGTTTTGTGGCTATAATAAAAGTTCCAGTACTATCCAGTGAATATCCAGCAGAATTGCCAGTCATGTCTATATTTGCTGGACATTGGATAGCGGTACCCGGATCCAGCACATTCCTACAAACTAGCAAATTAGATCAAGTGGTCAATTTGTCCATTAATACTGTAATTTTTACAGGTTATTTTGAGAAGCAGAGATAATGCCTAAAACTAAACCGGAATCTTGTTTTTTTACCACAGTATACGAGATCTCTTACCTCAACTTTTGCTCAAGTGCTCGTCTTGCCTGGTAAAACAATGGAATTTATAAATTCTTGCAACAAAATAACCTTACTTCACTCTATACAGCTTACATGCACTGTGAAATTGTAATAATTTCAACCTAACTTACAGTTATAGGTGAGCTACGAATGTTGTCCTTGACATTTTCTGCAAAATCCCTGTAAACAGAAAAAGTCTGGTTAACTAACTTCCCTATGAAGGGCCAAAGCTCCCCTTAATTGATGCTCCCGATTGGAATCTCCCCTCAATGAAGTCATTATAAATGGCCACAGACAGCTGTTCTCATTTAAAATCACAAAGCAGTAACTTTACGGAAGGTCAACTTCTCGTTTCTGCCTATGATTTTGGTGTAACTGTTGCAATGCTGTCATCGTGATCCTTCAGCCAATGCACTTATGTGAGGTATTCACCCCCTGAAAGTATTCAAAATGACAGATGTTCAGGGGGGTGAATGCATCTTATAAGCACATTGACTAGTACACATGGCAAGAGCATTTTGATGACGAATCATGGCGTGGCAATGGTTACGGTTTTTTGGCAGAGTCGTCCTTCTGTTCGTCTCTATTCTGTGTCTGATAATAAACGGCTAAATTATGTAAATGTATATCTTTGTTGTCAAAAATGTCACCTGCGCCAGCTCACACTTTCAACAAGAAACAAATTAATAATTACTTTAAAGCATTAAAAACTTTTTCAAACAAATCAACAGAGTTCTCAATTTGAGGAATCTTTGGCGTCGATCGACCAGAGAATAATGTTGTCTTTCTAGCTCTCCCTCCTCTTGTTGACCTCGCTCGGCGTTTCAAGATGTCTGGCTGCTCAAGCCCGGATCTCGAAATGTACATTGATTGGCTTCGCTGTGGCGGACCAAATCCGGAGTTGCGGCTAATGCGTTGTTGCGATGAACTGGATGCCATTCTTTTTGCGCTGAAATTTTGGTACTCTTCATAAACTGCCTCTTTTTCTTTCCCCTTAAAGGTAAACACATAATTTAATAAACAGGGATGAATTTATCCTAGGGCTGCACCACACCTAGTGGTGTGTAGCACCATCTTAGATAAGTCTAGCACCGCCCTAAAAATCTGCTTGACCATACATTTTATGCTTTTCGAATAGTGATTAGTGGAACTTCTACTGTTAGCTCATGTCAATTTCTTGAAACGATTTAACCCATTGAGTTGCATTGCGCCCTACCTTATTATTTTATTCTGTCTAACACCAGATGATTTTACTCGTCAAGGGGAGAGCGCTGGTGCTTAATGGGTTAACTGGCCTATCTGCTCATGTGTCTATAAATTAACCTATTGAGTCACTACTTTATTATTTTACTCTGTCTAATGCCAGACAATTTTACTTGTCAGGGGGAAAGCACTGGTGCTTAATGGGTTACTTAGCCTTTTGGGGTACTGCCTCTCCACACGTTTGAGAGTCTCTAGTCTCTGCACCACAAAATACAACTTTGTAGTACTGCAGTTGTTTGCATGATGATAAATTTACAGTTACAACTTTTGAAAGTCGCTTTTCACGTTGTTTGAATTGTCTAGAATCTTTCATGAGGGCAGACAGTACCCCAAAAATGGTGGATTTTGGCCTTCGTGAGAAAGGCTAATTGATTTGTGAGCTCATGAGAAAATACTGGGAATACTTTAGTTAAATATCATGGTTAAAGGTGATCTACAGTCCGTATGTAAACAAAGCCTTTGTTTACATTTTTGCGTCCAAAATATTGAGCTTTATTCGACAA
>CACRXK020000891.1:10685-64891 GCA_902702795.2 Paramuricea clavata
AGCTTCTAGAGTATAATAAATGATCAAGAAACAACAATCAGGCTTTGCAAGAACCCAAAACATAGTTAAACTGTTTGTATCATAAAAAGTGGGCTCCTTTGTGCACATGCGCAGATCGGACTGTAGATCACCTTTAAATATGTAAACATGTCGAGGTTGTTATACAGCCATATTTTAAAATATAGACCCATTGCACATGACGTCACAGCGCCGGTGATGAATGAATGAATAACTTAATTTAAAGAGGGTAAAAACACATGACAGCAATATAACTGAAAAACCTGTGGCTCTCAATGATGCATCTGGAGGACAAATTAGCAATCTATGCATAATATAACTTTTGTAAACAAAGCAAATTTTGTAAAACTTTATAATAATTCTGTATCAAAATGGTTAGTTTTTGCGCTATATGTGGTTGTTGTACCCGAACAGATATTGTTAGGGAGCATCTGGAGGACACTCTAAGGATTTGTGACGTCAGTGCAAAGGGTCTATACTGTACTTTAATTAACAAGCAAAATTACTGTACTGTGCTGCAGCAACTGCCCAGTCATACATATAAACTTTGTGAACAAACTAATTTTGACACAAAAGCCACATGTAGTCCAATTACATAAAGTAAATTGTCATGGAAACAAAAATTACGAAAAATAAGTCAAAAGCAGCAAAAAGTTTAAATACATTTTTACTAGTATATATTGGCAAATATTCCAAGCAAATATTTAAAAAAAAATATTAAATTCACTGCTATCCAATGCAATTTTTAAATAACTCAAATATTTAGAATACTCTACACAATGTAATATGTCAAAATTTACATTTTTTTTTTCAACAAGCTAATATAAAATAAAAGTCACAAATCACAGTATCGATGTAGCAAATTATACATTTAAATAAAAATAGAACGAAGTCGTATAAAAGTCTGCACGAAATTTCCCAAGTAATATTTAACCACAAAACAACCGCGAGAACGGTTTCGGGTTAATAATTCAACCGGCAGGGGTCCAAAAAATTTACAATAATAACATAAAACTTTATTCAAATTTGCTCAAAATTGAACTCACAAAAACGTAGGTTTTAACAAAAGCCGAAAGGGTCAATTTCTGACACATAAAAAGCCATTTTCGTACGTTAAGGCGAGGTATAATGTCATAATTCTGAAAATATTTTTCGCTAAAGTTCGTGTTTACATTTGCGAAGCGATACGAGAGCCCTCTCGTATGCGCTAAACGTTTTATAATTTTATTCACAGACAATAAAATCCGAAAACTCAATTTTGCTTGTCAAAACGGATTATTTCACGAGCAATTTAGCAAATAGCTCAAAGTGTGAAAATTGTCAAAATCAAAGTCGCGCCTGAACTGTCAGAATTCAAAGTTTATTTACCTATTACAAAATTTTCGCCGATACGTTGCGAATATAAACGATATTAGCTTTAGTGATAAATTACAAATGATATTTAATATCCAGTTGTGTTTTAAATCAAAAGCAAACTAAGGCAGCCCTTGTACAATAGATATACAGCTTAAAAGTCTTAGGTAGACACTAGGCGTTACTTAAACCGTGTATTTTATAATAATATATACAAAAACACAGGTTGATTGGAAGCCATTCACTAGTAGCCAACTTTGACAATAATTTACAACTTTAAAAACACTTTAATTAGTTAAATATGGTTATTTGACTATCCACGAACGTGTAAAGCAAACAATACAACAAGAAAATAGTTTACTTACCTGAGTTTAACCACATTTTGCTTCGATATTCTTGCTAGTATTCGACATAAACTACGGCGCGAGACCGGGCAAAGGGAATGTAACTTGATATGACAGAGGTATCAATTCTATTTTCCGGTTGGCGCTTGGACAAATATTGGCAGAAACAATATTTGGGCCCGTATTTAATATCAAGTAAAGGTCCGCAAACAATTGAAGGCGTTTCGGCCAAGCAATTTAGCAGAGAATAACTGCTTGCAAACTATACACAATATTAAAAGTACAGAATGAATGCCTACATTTTAGCATATATATACATACCATTTTATAAAACCGTATTCCGTGTTGAATTCAACTGCTGTTTAATTACTTAGCCTTTCTAGATTAGCCAAGAGATTCGCGAACTGTCCAGTCTGTAACTGCATCTAGACAGGACGGAAATATATTGCAGAGATGATTTTCAAGTCACCATCAAGTCATCAGACATTGTATTTATAAATAAGTAATGCAGATTTCAGACCTCAAAAATCGGTGGGGGAGGACAGGTTGTTTGATGAACCAATCACAGCTCGTTGGTTCTCATTAGCCCTTCCGAAAGGTTTATTAGAAATTCAGTGGTTAACCAATAATGACCATAATCTGTCTGGGAAATGCATAAAAGAATTGGTTAATATATTTTAGCAGTTTCTATTTATTATTAATAATGAAGATATCTTTCTCAGGTACTCAGTTATCAATGGTTGAACACGTTTGAGACAGTTTTTTATTGAAAAATACAACTTACTACCAACCCTAAAGGTTGGTTTACCTATCAAAGTTTCTGTGATCACAGTAGGAATTATGCCATGGGTAAATTCAAAGTTTTCAAGGATTTGTAAGAAATGTTTGAGGGACCGACTTAGTGTTAAACAGCGAGCCAGTTTCCTCAAACGTTTCTTACAAATCCTTCAGAACTTGAAATTTACCCATGCAAAATTCCTACTGTGATCAGCGTTTCTAATGCTATATTGTTGGCGAGTATTCGGGAAGGGAATAGATATACAAAATAATTTGGCCTTGAATGACATACCGCTGTTATCACGTAATACCTTTATTTGACAGACAATAAATTAATTTACGTTCTTATAATTCTTTGTGTTAATTATCTGTAATTATAACAGTTTGAACATTTTATTTCGTGGGAGCAATGTCCCCGTGTCTGTTTCCAAAAGAATGAAGTCACCGTTATTGCGTGTAGAATGTTTCGTTCCAGTAACTCTGAAAATAGTCTATCGTGGGGGAGACAAGAGAGGACTGCCCCCCCCCCTCCCCCCTTTGGAACACATTATATACGTGACTCAGATCATAGTTGAATAGAAAACTATGCTCAGATCAAAACTATGCTCTGTTTTGGAATTTGGTTTGCGCATTTTCATAGGTACCCTGGCATGGTTCCAGAGGCTCTTTGCGAAGCGAACACTTTCTAAATTTAAATAAAATACATGATCAACGTTGGCGAGGGCGGAAATGTATCCTGAAGTCTCTGTCAATGAGATACTGTATCATTCGAGTGTCGGTTCTTCAATTTTCACTCCCACATGGAAGTACATATATTATTAACACCCACATACGTACTTAAAAAGACCAGGTATTTGAATGCTGACTTGGCAATTGCACTATAAAAAATGTTTCTCCAGTCATGATTATCAGGATTTGACGTCAAGGAAGCCGTCTAGCTGTCTTGATGCCATGGCAATAAATACTACACTAAAGTTAATTTTTGTCCTGAATTTTTCTCGGCCATTTATTTCTCTTTGGAGATAGTGCCTTTGGAACCCCCAAGCCCCGATGAGACGGCGATGAGAGTTACGTGGTAGTCACGCATTGTTACGGGGAAAATTTGATAAGTGTTCCAACGATGTCTATGTTTTAACTTCAATAGAATACATGATGGTGTTGGAAAAGCAACGTCTGCCAACTCTCATCATATTTCATCCGCCCTTCAAAGTACAGGTTACCATAATTAAAGAAACTCGACCAGCATCTTGTTTTGGATAAAACTTCCATAACTATTTTTCATATCTTGCTTTGTTTAAATGTCTTCTTATAAAGGGATATGGCTTAGTCAAGCTTATTTCATTTGATAGAACGTTTGAAACTATATATAAAACTCCCGTAACTATTTCTCATATCTTGCTTTGTTCTTGAAATATTTCGACTGAAAGCAATGAGCTGCCCGCCATCTTGGATAGTTTCGGTTTTGGTGACGTCAAAAGCAGGGTGGATTAGCCATATAAAACCACTCCCAAGGGTCGGTTGTTCGAAGCTACCCCTCAGTTAAAATTTAACCTGCTGTTTTAGTTTATATGTATTTCTGCTGTTTATTTCAAAACTTCAGAGAAGAACACTCCTACTGATCCAGACAAGATCTCTGAAGAAATATTTCCAAACTTATAAACAAGCTGTCAGGAAGTTTGCCTTGAATTTTAGGTTAACCTAGGGTTAAGGTTACCGTGACCAAAGTAAATTATCAAATCATAGAATACACTGATATCGAAGGAACTAGACTTAGTTCCGAAATATCATCACCTCGAACCGACTTGACCACGTAGCTCAGTTGGCAGAGCATTGGACTAGTATCCCAAAGGTCGCGAGTTCGATTCCCACCGTGGCCAAGCTAACTTTTCAGCTTGCCCGGTGTGGATGCACACTCAGAGTAACATCACAAACATCAAAGTAAATGCTTAAAATGCTGTCAGTCAATTTGGTATTTGAAATAGTGAGAGTCCGCTCAGCGAGACAGTCCGGTATAAGCAAGATCTCGCTGTGTATATAGTTATTTTCGTAGTAGAAATTACCTTGCGTTTATATGGACAAACGGGCTCGCCCAGCCTAGACCTAGGCCTTCTATTTTTATTTTAAATATATTTTTAATATTCAGCGCTTTTTTACACGAAAAGACTGGGACTAGGTGATTTGGGGGCGGGGCGGAGGAAGGACACAAGCCTTGCTTCCTCCGCCCCGCCCCCAAATCACCTAGTCCCAGTCTTTTCATGTTAAAAAGCGCTGAATATAAAAAATATATAAATAAGACTAGAAGGCCGAGGTCTAGGCTGGAGCTCGCCCATTTGCCGAGATCTCGCTTGAAAGAGGCGAGATCTCGCTTACGTAAAATTCCTCCATATAAACCACTCACAAGCAGGCTGGCCCGGTTTAATATTAACACCACCTTTCAAAATAATGTCAAACCAACAAAGTTGTGCTGGTAAGCAGGATGAAATGTTCTATGTCAACACACGAGAAATTCATCCCGCTTACCGGGCTGTCTTGCTATGCCTCAAATTCCAATAATAATTACGAGCAAATCACAACGGAAAAACGATATCGTTGTCTTGACAAAACAATAATAAACATTTCGCATTTTCGTGGTTATTAATAGTTCAAGTGTTTGAACTTCCTCATTGAACATCAATTTAAAAACCAATTTGCATGAAAAGCCATGTCAGACATTTCATAAACTAGAAGGCGTTTAATTTCATAATTAAAAATTCCTCGAGGTAGATGTCATCAAATTCGGCTAATCTAATTCAATATTTATTTGGTTAAAATTCCTGACATCTGTACATGGATAAAACGTTATTTTCAATAAAGCAATAAATTAAGATTTCTGACGTAATTCGACTGTACATTATCATTCTTATTTATAAATAATTAAAATTCATATCTGTTTCAATATCGCTGTTGTCTTGACACCAGTCCTCGAGCTTTGGGAAACATCTCGCTTTGTGAGGACTCTGGGGAAACTGCTGTCTCGGGTCGCTTACTTCTGCTCCTGTAAATAGAAATTATGGCACGATTTCCACTAAAGAAGACAATCCTTCCGGACGAACTTGGGCAAAGAAAATAATTTGTCTGCATTTGATCATTCTAGTTTATTGTTTTACTTTATTTTTATTGATTTTGGCACTCTTTGGTGAGCGGATTTCCCAACAGATAGGGGATCCTAGGTACCTACGATTTTAACGTCGTTAATGGTTATCCGAGAAGACGCAAAAGGCCAAAAAAAAAATATGTGGAAATCCCGACCCTAAACTTTTTTATTGGATCATGCCTGTAAGTGTTTCCACTTAGAGGAAAAAGTTTGTGGAAAATTAAAATTTGAGGCAATATTAGGGAAATTTATCTTTAGATGTGGAAGCACTGACTAAACAAAATGGCGTCCGCTTGTTCGGAAAATTAAAAAAAAGTTTAAAAAAAAAGTTAAAACCGACCTACCCTACCTAAGTTTTTATAAGAAGAAACCTTAAACCCACATATATTTTTTTTGCCCTATAACCATTTACTGATGATTGTCAAATCAAATCAAATCAAATTTTAGTAGCCAAATTCAGATGCAATCAATCAACACATTATTTACGTAGTTATAATGCACCTATCAATGTTAACCCCGAGGGGGCGGGGGTCGGGCAAAGGGTGGGGATTTGATCAATCAGGTGGTCCCATGGGTCGGGATTTGGACTGACACTTTTTTTCTAAGTGGCCCGAGGGTGGGGATTTTTGACAGATAACACTGATCTCAGACGATATACTGAAGAAACCTGAGCCAATTTTAGAACAAACTCTGACTCGTCCCCAGTCGCCCGCGTTGTAGCTGCCAACGTCTAACCCGCGAACGGGCATATCCTCCCGCACTAAAAGGTAACGAGGGACTGTGGAAGAGTCAGGAACAAGCTGAAGACTGGGCACTAGTTTATCGCTCGCTGTCTCGCGCGTTGTTTTTACAAGAAATATGGAAATTTCTGGACAAGAAATAAACACTTAAAAGCCATTTTATAATTATATTAATATCGATTTATACTTGTATATTAAAAGTTCACGTTATGTACTATTTAAAACACGAGTAGGAGTGTGTTTTATCAGATATAAAACGCGAGGCGCACAACTTAAAATACGAGTACAAAAGAATACTAATTAGGGCGAACAATTATATTAGAATACTGATAATATAATTATATAAGAATACTGTGTTTTATTAGCCTGTGTTCCAGTCCACTACACCATGGTGTGGCGCAAGGTATATAAATTATTAATGAGTATTTTAAGTTATTTTGAAACGTTCTTTATGATTGTTATACTTTTAAATTAAATTATACCGCCAAATGTATTTGTGTAATTTCCCTATCACCTGACATATAGAGTGCACCAGAAACCAAATACTTCAGTAATACAATTTCATCCCGGGGGTGGGGAATTTTGCCCAGGAATTTTCTCCCGAGGGAGTGGCATTTGACATTTTTTTTTGTAAAAATGTCAAATCCCCACCCCTTGCCCGACCCCCCCTCCCTGGGGATTAACATTGATAGGTGCATAAGGCTTACATGAATGGAATAGGCTTACATATGAATCTTACATGAAGTTTCAATTGGGGAATATGGCGCCCAAATTCCGTGATGGACTGGGACACACTACAAAAATTGAATAAAAATGGCGACTGATGAGCAACTATTTTGCAATTGCAAACAGACCTTTTCAAAACGCCCACGGCTAAATTGCAGAATACCCGTCCACTTTTGAAGGTATCCCTTGTTATCATGATACGATGATACGAAGTGAGAATGATTACGTAATAACTATATGACCGCGCTATTATAAAAGCCTGGGTAACCTATATTATTGCGTGATACGATGATACGAAGTAAAATAGCACGTATACAGTATATGTGTTTGCCTCGTTCTTTGAAAGACATGTATATCTCTTTGTCTCGTTCTTTGAAAACCTTACCCGTGGGCCATATCTAATTATTTATAAATCCAAAAATATAGCTTACCCAGACTTTTATAATGGCGCAGATATATAGTTATTACGTAATCATTTTCACTTCGTATCATCGTATCATCGTATCAGCCAAAAATATAGCTTACCCAGACTTTTATAATAGCGCAGTTATATAGTTATTACGTAATCATTTTCACTTCGTATCATCGTATCATCGTATCAGCCAAAAAATATAGCTTACCCAGACTTTTATAATAGCGCAGTTATATAGTTATTACGTAATCATTTTCACTTCGTATCATCGTATCATGATAACAGGTGAGGTCTTCAAAAGTGGACGGGTATTCTGCAATCGCTCCCAACTTTTATAAATGAATTTTAAAACTAATTGGAAGTTCCACTGTGTCCACTATTAAAGCGTGCAAATAATCCAAATATATGCAAGAGAACAGAAACACTTGACAGTTCTGCTTGCATTATAAATATGTAGATATTTAAATCTGTAAATAGCGTTTCAGACAATGCGTCTCGAAATTTTAGTGACATTTTCTATGCATGAGACATGAATGTTTACTGTTTTAATAGGAATGTTACCATTGATTGTGCAACTTTAAAGTGGTGGTCAAGTCAAAATATAAACAAACTGGCAGATAAAAAAATATGATATGTTCTGGTTCGATATGCTTTAATTAAATGAACATAGAATAGAGTTTCTGATTTAGAAGATGTTGAAACAATGACAACAATGCTAAATTTGGGTATTGTTTACATCACAGACCCAACATAGCACATGTGCAGAACAGACTTGACTGCCTGTTAAAAGGAAAATATGTACTGCCTTCAGCCATGGTGTAATTGATGTATTTTGCCACACCAATATCATAGGCATATATGTGTATATCACAATTCTGGTATGCCAATATATTTGGTGTAACACACATCGATTCCACTATGCCATGGGCCTTCAGTGTTGTATGCAAAGCTATAAAACACCAGTGGCACAAGTGGTGCCCCCAATGTTTTCCAGATTGTGGTCTTCATTTGTACAATTAAAAAAAAATAGGAAAGGACAATTATGACATGAGTATTTTCCTCCCCCCCCCCCAGGAAAAAAAATGGTTTTATAAAGAAGGTAGTAAAGCGGGAGACTGGGAGAGATCCCAAGCTTATCTTTGTTTTTGTACTCTTAACACGACAAGATTTGTTCGGAAATAAGATTCCCAAAGACAGATAGGCTTTCATTAATTAAAATCATATGAACAAACCAATTGGGTCATTCCAGAAAAGATCCACACTCCCCCCACGGAGGAAATTTCTGCCATCCGGAGGGGAGACAAAATTGTTTCTGATAATAAATGTATTCGGACATCTGAAGGGGGTTAACTTCCAATTTCCTCCGTGGGGGTGGTATGGATGTTTTCTGGAAAATAGTTTGTTGCATGTATCTTTAAAAGGCCATGCATTAACTTGTTTGCCCCATCCCTATAAATATTGGGTTAATTGACTCAACTGCTGGCATATTTCTGGTGTTCCTGAGGTAGGGGCTAATGTGACAGTTAGCCCTAGGCCAGTAAGCAAGGTCTCACTCACTGTGTGGTTATTTTTATAGTGGAAATTCCTTTCAAATTGTATGGACAACCTGACTGGCTCAGTTTTCAGATCTCACCTGAAGAAGGCAAACTCTCAGTTACACCGGGAAGATATTTTATGGATATAAACACTAACTGGACTGACCTGGTCAAAGTAAAGTCAATACAACATTGGTCATGGAAATATTGTCAAAACAATAGAATTGTGTCGGCAAGGAAATTAATCTGGAAATAATAAATAGTTCTGCCAACCAGGCCAGCCTGGCTTCCATATTGATAGCCCCTATGGCTATAATCTATTCATGCTTATTGCAGAATGCTCCCACAATGAGTTCATGCCACTGTTGTTAGTGAACCTCCAAGAAACATGTATTAATTGTTTCAAAATTAATTAAAGACAAAAATTTGCTTGATTTTGTATATTATTTATTTTAATCCAACTTGCATGGTTAAAGAATAATTATCCAATTGGGACGTTCCAGAAAAGATCCACACTCCCCTCACGGAGGAAATTTCTGCCGTCCGGAGGGGGAGGGGAGAAAAAAATTGTTTCTGATAATAGTAAATGTACGTAATTTCCTCTGTGGGGGTGGTATGGATGTTTTCTGGAATATGACCCATTAGCAGTAAATAATATTAAAACCTAACTGTACAATCAAGTTACATGTAATACTTAACAGTATTATTAAAAAATTAAAACTAGAGCTCATGGGTTATTCTTTGGCTGTTTGTAGTACATACATATAAATAACACATTCCCACAAAATTATAGAGAAAAGTAATTGTTAGTTCTGGCATGCAGTTAAGTCTGGCAAGAGCTAGTGCACCACTTGACTCTTGCTATTTGAACATTCGAAAGAACTTGTATTAATTTCTTGTCCACATGACTTACATCAGATTCAGTCCTAAATGAGAAATGTCCATTATACATATAAAATAGTGACAGTACCATATGAAGACACTGAAAACACTGATCCCAGACTCCAATTACAAGGAAATTTACTGTAGAGCAGAGCCCAGACGGTTCAGTTAGACATTGACATGTTACAGTTCACAAGTAAAATTGTCTGGTGTTAGACAGAGTAAAATAATAAAGTAGCTAGGGTGCATTAGGGCACAATGCAACCCAATGGTTAATTAATATGGTATGTCATTTATAAGCCCGTCTAATATGCCAGGCAATTTTACTTGTTAAGGGGACAATCTTGTCCATTATAAATGGATTAATTGTATTTCTTAACTATCCTAAAGTTTCATTTTACATTACGGACGAAGGATTATTATACATGAGAGTATTATGAGGATTATTATTCGGATGTAGGGCAATAGGCAGAGAGGTCCGAGCAAGCTGGACTGGATACCACAGGGGTGTATATTCTTCAAATAGTCAAAGGATGAATCAAAGGGTCTTAGGGCCAGGGGAAGGAAATAAAAAAAAGAGTAAAAAAGAAGGGAAGGGTAGGAAGAAAAGAGAAAACTTTTGGAGTGGTGGGGGGAGATCAAAGAAGGGGGGAAGAATCAGAGATCATTGAAAAATATACACCCCTGGACTACTAGTAAGTAGCAACAAGACTGAGATATATTTATATACAAAATATTAAATATTATATTAAATAACTCGCAAACTTACCATCACTAGATGTAGGGTCACACTGTTGGAATCTTTTGCTCAGAGGTTGATTAACTAACTTGGAATTCGGCGTTAGTTGATGCTTCCCAGGTCTGAAATCATCCTTCTCGGGCGTACTCGTCGATTGAATAGGATAACATCCAAGATCGTCTTCACTATCATCATCTTCAATGCCAATATTAAAATACGGAAGAACAGTATTTAATACAATCAGTTCTTTATAATGTTATACATCTTATTTACATGATATAAAAGTATAAACAGATATACGAAGAACACACAATTTTCTTATTAATTTATATCGCTTGTATCACTATACAAATATCATAAAAAAACTTGCACTAACCTTCCAAGCTTATATCATGTAAAGAACATTGTAATTCTTCCAAAATATTACTGTTTTCAGCCATAAACTAAACATTCGTAGGTCACTCCCAAGAACCGCTAAAAACTCCTGAGAACCGCACAATATCCAGCAGAGGCCTTTTCTTCTTTCTTCCGCCTTCCCGTCGCTCCCCACGCGCCTCCCTCCCCCCAGGAAACTTCATGTAAGCGCGCACGAAACTTCATGTAAGATTCCGAAACTTCATGTAAGATTCATGGAAGCCTATTCCAATTGCCTCTGCGGAGGAGAGAGGTGTCGAGTTATTATATCAAGTCTGATCACTCGAAGTGACGATAACCTTAATGCGAAAATTAGTACTACAAATAACTTGTTGGCTAACTTATGTTTAAAAAATAACTGGTTGTTTATTAAACATATGAACATTAGTAAAAATCACCTGAATGCTTCTGGGCTTCATTTAAATGCTAGAGGTACGTCCACCCTAGCTAGAAATTTAATTGACTGTATAAAACATTGACAATTAAAAGTAAATTTAGACATAGAAGCAAATCTAGACGTTTCAAATCATGAATCTATTTCATCATCTATTTATGAACAACACTCGTATCCGAAACTAAAGGGCTTTAAAATAGGCCATCTTAACATAGCTAGCTTGCCAAAACACTTAGACGAACTAACTATAGTTATCAATGAACTATCTTTTGATGTAATTACAATTAACGAAACAAGGCTAGATGAAAGTTTCAATGACCGAGATGTCAGGATTAGTGGATATGACATAATACGCCGTGATAGAAATAGGCACGGCGGAGGAGTTGCCATTTACATCAGAAATAATATTCCTTATATCCAGCGACACGATTTACTCGTCCAAGACTTAGAGTCAATTTGTGTTGAGATTAAAAAACCTAAAAGTAAATCTTTTCTGATATCTACATGGTATCGACCACCAAACTCCCCTATTGAACTCTTTGAAAAATTTGAAAATAATCTGCATTTAATGGAGAATGAAAACAAAGACTTAGTTATCACCGGGGACTTTAACTGTGATTTACTTTCAACAAACAAAGACGCACCTACTAAAAAACTCACAGACCTTTTAGACATATATCAATTACAGCAACATATACAGATACCAACAAGAACTACCTTAAATAGCAAAACATTAATAGATTTGATGATCACTAAAGTGGAAGATACAAAAACTATTGATAGCGGGGTGATAGACTTGGGGATTAGTGATCACAACCTTGTATACATTTGCCGTAAAGTGAGTATCCCTAAACAGCCTCCAAAAATAGTCGAGACAAGGCAATTCAAAAATTTTAACACGGCAGCGTTCCAGCATGACTTACAGGAAACATTTAAAACGTACAGCTTTACTGCTGAACCAAACACTGCATGGAATGAATGGAAAACAATTTTTCTAGACGTTGCCAATACTCATGCACCTATTAAAACCCGCAGAGTTAAAAGTGCTCATGCACCATGGCTAACAGATCAAATTAAATCTCTTTCCTATCAAAGAGATGATCTCAAAAAGAAAGCCGTCAGATTAAACTCTGAATACTACCATAAGGCTTATAAAAAATGCCGAAATCAAGTTACGAAACTCATTAAGAAATGCAAAACTGAATATTTTAATGCCAAGCTGAAAGATTGCAAAAACAGTAGTAAAGAGTGTTGGCAAACTATTAATAAACTTTTAAATAAACACTCCAAATCCACAATAAAGTGGAGGTCAATGGGATTGACATAACCGGTGATGTAAATATAGCCCAGGAATTTAACGACTATTTTTGTTCAGTTGGGCCTACACTAGCTAGTAACATCCCCATTACAAATACTGATCCTTTGAGTTATGTCACTCCAGTGTCAACTTCATTTGAATTTCATGCCATAACCTATGATGAGCTAATAAAAGTGGTTAAGAACCTCAAAACTAACAAGTCACCAGGTCTTGATAACGTATCTACAAAATTGGTCAAGGAAGCTGGCAACAGCATAATACCATCCCTAAATCATCTATTCAACCTATCGTTAAGTACTGGAATTTTTCCAGAAGATTGGAAAGTGGCCAAGGTTACCCCTATCTATAAATCAGGTGAAAAATCAGACTGTGGAAACTATCGACCTATTTCAGTAATTTTAACAATTGCAAAGATTTTCGAGAAAATTGTCTATACACAAATACTTGATTATTTAGACGAAAACTGTATCATATCACCAAACCAGTCAGAGTTTCGATCACTCCATTCAACTGAAACTGCACTACTGGGCTTAACAAATGAATGGTTAATAAACATGGACCAAGGTCTCATTAATGGTGTACTATTCTTAGACCTAAAAAAAGCATTCGATACGGTGGACCACAATATTCTTTTATCTAAATTGACAGCTTATGGCATAAAGGGTACAGCACACAAATGGTTTCAGTCATATTTAAGGAAGAGGCAGCAAATATGTAAAATTAACAAAAAAATGTCGGATATAAGAACAATTACCTGCGGAGTTCCTCAAGGGACAAATCTAGGCCCGTTGCTATTTCTCCTTTATATAAATGATCTGCCAAATTGCCTTGTAACAACAAGCGCCACAATGTTTGCGGATGATACAAGCCTATCATGTAACGGACTATCATCCGCAGATATAGAGAGTAAACTGAATCACGATTTAGAAATAATTCACACATGGTTAACCGCAAACAAGCTGACTTTAAACCGTAAAAAAACTGAATACATGATTATTGGCTCACGACAAAAAATAAATTCTATTGGCACAAATACTACAAACATATCAATCGCAGGCGAGCAAATAAGACGAGTTGAAAGCACAAAATCCTTAGGCATAATTATAGATGAACAATTAAAATGGGAAGAACATAACAGTAAACAATGTAAAACAATCTCAGCACGTATCGGAATGTTAAGAAGAGCTAGAGATTTTGTTACACAAGATGTTTTAATTACAATATATAATTCACTTGTAGTTCCTCACTTTACCTACTGCTCAACTGTGTGGCATGGCTTTCGCGCTGATCACATTAATAAATTATATAAGTTACAGAAAAGGGCTGCTCGTGTAATAACAGGATCCAGTTACGACATACGATCAACTAACATTTTTGAAACCTTAAACTGGAGACCTATAAAAGACAAATTAGACGAGCGCGACCTTGTAATGATATTTAAGGCCCTTAAAGGTCTAATGCCCGACTACCTAATGCAGACAATTAACTTGAACGAAAACGGCAACTATCAATTACGTAGCAACAATAGAAATATTTACCTGCCTAAGCCAAATTTTCTAAAAAATAGCTTTCCCTATCGAGGAGCTATGAGTTGGAATAACCTACCTAATCATATTATTGATCAAGCATTAATAGAAGATATCTCTGTCAACTCCTTTAAGAATGTCATAAAACGTATGTCCTAATCCATTGGTCCTAATCTATAGTGTAATTAATTGCATCCATGTAAATAGTTTATGTAAGTGGCCTGTTTTTCTCGCTTTTAGATTTCCTTTTTTTTTCTCTTTTTTTCTCTCTCCAATTATGTAAATATTTTAATGAACTCACGGCCCTTTGAAAAACAGATGTACTTCTGAAAGGCTACCGTGATTAAATAAGATTAAATAATAAATAATAATAATAAATAGCTTGCGCACGAGATTTAAAAGCTTTAATATATTTTGAGTTGACGGGTGAAAAATGTGTTGGGTGTTTAATTGCTGCACGAACTTTCATACAATTTGCTTCAGTTTAAGCACTTTAACTATTCACGCTAGCTTACATTTTTTCCTACTAAAAAGTCAGGCTTTTGTATGTTTAATACATGCTTTTGCCTAATTTGCATATGTCAGCAATATGCAAATTAGGTAACGGAATTAATTAAGCATGCGAAAGGCTGATTTTTAAGGAAAAACTGAAGAGTTAATGATGCACTTAAACTAAAGCAACTTGTCTGAAATTTTGTACAGTAATTAAAAACTCAATAAATTTTCTATCCTTTAAAGAGGGTGTCAAGTCCGTTCTGCTCATGCGCGTGTTTTGTTTACATTTTTTTGTCAAACAATAGATGTTTGTGATGTTAATCTGAGTGTATATCCACAACGGGCAAGCTTGAAAAATATGCCTGGCCAGTGGCCACGGTGGAAATCGAACCTACGACCTTTTGAAATACTAGCCCAATGCTCAGGCAACTGAGCTACGCGGTCAGGTCGGTTCGAGTATGTGATATTTCGGAATTGAGTCTACTGTTCCTTCGATGCCAAGCAATCTATATTCCTTCGATATCAAGCAATTTATATTCCTTCGATATCGAGCAATCTTCGATATCAAAAATCATGATTACTAGATTGCTTGATATCGAAGGAACTAGACTCATTTCCGAAATATCACATACTCGAACCGACCTGACCGCGTAGCTCAGTTGCCAGAAAGTATTCCAAAAGTCGTAGGTTCGATTTCCACCGTGGCCAGGCATATTTTTCAAGCTTTCTCGGTGTGGATATGCACTCAGAGTAACCTCACAAACATCATATTCACCTAGTGAGTACATAACAACAACACAAAAATCATGATTACTAGATTGCTTGATATCGAAGGAACTAGACTCAGTTCCGAAATATCACAACCGACCTGACCGCGTAACTCAGGTGCCAGAGCATTGGGCTAGTATTCCAAAAGGTAGTAGGTTCGATTTTCACCGTGGTCAGGCATATTTTTCAAGCCCGGTGTGGATATACACTCAGAGTAACATCACAAACATGATATTCACCTGAGTACATAACACCAACACAAAAAAAACAATAGAAAATTTAATTAAAATTCCGATCTGTGGGCCCACAAGTTAGCCACATTACGCATGAGAAATTGAACTACTAATATAAAGCAAAATTTTAGCCCCAAAACAACAAATTTTAAATTGAAAACGCTAAGAAGCGCTTCTTACAGAGGTATGGCCAAAATTTGATTGAAATTTGTACACATTTAACTCATACCTTTGTATAAAGATGTGTTTGTGAACATTTTCAATCTTAAATTTCTCATTTTGGACCTCTGTAAGAAGTGCTTCTTAGGCCTTTCCCTTTAAAATTTGTTGTTTTGGGGCCAAATTTTTGCTTTAGTAGTTCAATTTCTCCTTCGCGATATATTCTGAATGCGTAATGAGCTAACTTGGAGGCCCATTCGTGAAAATACCCTTAACAACTTACCTTTGTACTGAAGGAAATTTAATTAAACTTGTCATTGTAGCTTGGAATTTCCACTTTTACACGAAATTTTTGTAATAAATGTAAAAAGATGTACATATCAATTATTGCGACATGGCATCACATCAATGGAAACCGGAAATCATACGTTTACCGGAAATACGCGTGACTCGGAAATCTCTAAAAACATATTATTGAATCACCACAGTCAAAGTCAACTACCTGTAGTGTCTAATTCAGTAAACACCGAAAATTATTATTTGGTAAATTGTAAGGTCTCCACAATCTATAGCGTTTCATCATTATCATCAGTGACGCGTTGGGTAAGTGAGAATTACTTGAAAATAGAAGCAGTCTACAATTATCTTTACGCCGTGTAATATTTATTTAGTGCGACGTATAGCGCGAATATATATCAACAGAAATTAATCAACATTCTGTTTCTGGACACAGTTAATTTTCACGCGACCGAACAAATGCAGAGAACATTGGTATATAAGTTTATCAACTTGTTCACTTGAATATTCTTAGAGCTATAGCTGTGCTTGAATATGTCGTGTTTTATGCATCTAGCATCCAATATGAACAAGACAGAAAAAATTGTGGTGTAAATATTGAGTGTAAATAAGACGCAATTTGAAAGTTCTATAATTATAAAACATTTTGCGCAAAATATAGGGATAATGCTTTTCGAAAATTCGACTTTTTTGTACAGATTACGGCCCTCTTTCAAACAGTATATATAGCAATTATATAGCATCGAGCTATTATAGTTCGGCGTGTTTACATCTTGACTGAATATCGAATTACTGCGCCGCTTCAAAGTTTTATATTCAGTAAGTCAGACACAATTTTCGAAAAACTCAGGCAAAGTACGGCTTAGAAATTCAAATATGTTGCACAGATTTCCAGTTGTATTAATTGTTATAGTAGCACAGACGTAGAAAGCCTGAAATTTTAACGTGTTAAATATACATCTTGTCAGACTACAGAATTACAGCGCTGGTGATATAGATCAGTTTCTATATTCAAAAGAAATTTGCCCAAAACCCAAGCATAGCGTTGTCTAGAAATTCGACAGAATTGTACATATTTTTACTATATTTCCAATTATATGCAGCAATATATTAGCGTGACTCTTTAAGATATAATCACTAATCAGGTTCGCATTCATCTCTAAATTTTTAGCTATTCGTTTTCGAATAAAAGTCACTGACTGCACAATAACAGCGTTTAATATTTATCAATCACCAACATTCTAGAGCGTTTGTTTTGATTTAGCCTCCTCCGCAGGCCTCTCTATGGGTTCTAGCCTGCGAATGGGTTTTGAAAAAAAAATTTCTGGGAGAGAGGCCTGCCATAAATCGAACAAAATGGACGTGTCAATGTACCTTGTGGCCGTGTCAATGTACCCCACCCCCTAAGTAGGCTTTTGATCCTAATTATATATTCAGTTTGAAATCTTCAGGCGAGGAGCGAAGCTTGCGAGTATTAACTTTAAAAATGTTTTAAAATGCATCGAAATATTCAAGTTATACGAAAATTAGTTGGTCAATTGAAAGGATTATATATCGCAATGTCTCTCGCGGTCTAAAAACGACGTGCAAATTTAATTGAATCGCTCGCTCGAAGCAGCCAAATGTTTACAATGTATCAATTGTTCAGCCGAGGAACTACAATTTGAGGAAATTATCTGGCATAATTTCGAACGCAAAACGAAGAATGGAACGATACGAAAGGTATAATTTGTTTAATAAAGGAATTATATTAAATTGTATTGTTTTCTGGAATATTATTTTGGCATGTTTATTTATATGAAGGGGTTGACATTTTGATTATATTTTACTAATTTTAGTCAAATCATCAGACATTTGGCAACATGTTAAGTGAATTGATATATAAAAGGAAAAGATCTTTCTGTTGAAGCAACCATTTCAGTAAGTGAGGAGAGATAACAACTTGGAAATATCAACTACAGAAATTTGATTACAACAAAAGCCTACAAAAATCAAGATTTTGTTGGCATCTTTATAAGCCTGGTTTACATATGCCTGCATTATCATTGTTTACAGCTGTTGATGCATACATTCTTTTGTGAATTATTTAGTTGAACTTTTAACGACAATAGCCCATCAACAAACAGCAGGTATATGTGAACCAGGCTTCACTTGGTTAAATAGTTAATTGGAACTCACCCCCTTAATTAATATCATGTGAATATGCTAAACCCATTAAGTTGCATTGTAACACATGTAACAACCTCTTTCTAATATAGTGTATGCCTAGTTGTGTTACACGTACTGGCCACATGACATCCATGATTTGATAAATAAAGAAATTTATGATGTATCTGCATATTCTCTAATTATATGTATCTCCCTTGTTCATGTTTAAATAAAATTGCTCTTGACATATATTTGTTTTAAATATAATAAATCTAGATCGGCATGAATCATGTAAGAGCCTACAATGCTAGGGGCCCACAACAAGTTCTTGTTGTCTCATCGCTTGCCGGCACGCCCCTGCTTTTACTCTGTCTAACATCAGACAATTTTACTATTCCAGGGGAGAGTGCAAACAATGGGCTAATCTAAAGCTTCACAGCTTACAATTAATATGTACCCACCATTGAAAGACTTTTGGGTGGTTAATGTAACAATTAATAGCAAAACATGCAGGGATGGATTTACTGGGGGGAGGGTGCACACCCCCCTCCCTAGCCCTGGGGTATGTGTGTGCTATTTTTCATGATAAAGCAAAAAATATTAGAGACAAAATGAGATATTGTACACAGTACACTTGTACCACATGGAGGTTGTTTTGCCAAATTATCAAAATACTGCTGTTGCTGTATATTAATGGCGGGCTGCACACATGACGACACAACTCGAGTCACTCGACACCAGAGCTGGCAGAGCACCCCCCTACCAGATCATGCTGGATCCATCCCTGAAAACACGTCTAACACTGGGAAGTTTCGTCAGTGACTGCTTGTATGGTTATATGGAAATTTGCCTTGCAAAATGGATTTTACCCATGTAAATATTTTGTCTGTAAACTTTGGCAAGCAAAATGGAATGTTTGTAATGCCTCCATTCGTTAATTAACAAATCCAAGGCAAATGTTATTAAAGCAGGTCTTCATACATGTTGCACCACATGGAAAACTATTAGATTCTTATTAAATTCCAGTTGTCCTTTCCCTTATGTCTACATTTATACTCACACCCATATATAAAACAGGGCCACTGATTTAAGAAAGCTTTTGCTAATTTTCACCACATCTGAGACACTCAAGTTTGAAAACTTTGTCTTTGTCCAAGGGATAAATTGCACAGTGTATTCCACAATAAGAAAGCTATTTGTTTAAGACTTTTATTAATGATTTCCTTCCATACAAGCGTATTAAAACAAGGCAAGAGGTGTTTATATATTTAATACGCAGGCACAGTCATAGATGTCAACAGTTGAATTTACATTTTATATATATTGACAATTTTCGATCGTTCCTTTTCGTGTTACAATTTCGACTAAATCACTGCACTTTCAGCTTATTATGATATAAAATGTCGTCAACAATTTGAATAGAAATTTGCATATATCAACGATAAACTTTCAATTGAAACCTTGTCTTGACATGAACCGACGACATTGTGAATTCACTGCTTTGCAAAGTCACTCGTTATCTCTAAACAATCCAAGTAAATCGCTGCGTCGGCTTTCGATAACGTTCTCAGCTCCTTAGTCAAAGTTCCCTTTGTATTTGCAATGTTGAAGAGCAGAATTAGTCGTTAATTTTACAGTTTTACTCGTCTTGTAAGCCATCGTGTTGAAAACAAAATTTTCTTCACTCCTTGCCGTAAGCCCTTCCTACTCCCCCTAAGTTTGAGTTTGTCGAAATTTGCATGCGCGAACCGGTATGCGCAGTGCAAATTTTTGTGTCGATTTATGGCAGGCATCTCACCAAACTTTTTCCCACCACCCGATTCGTCGGGTGAGATGCCTGCGGAGGAGGCTAGTTTTGATTTACAGATTCCGGCTTTTCATGTTCCTGGTTAAACAGCTTCCGGCTTTTCTCATTCTGGGTTTTACCGATTTTTATAATGTCATTATTAATTATTCTTTGGATATTTGGGACTTTTTTCGGCATTTAGGCAATCTTGCGTACGGCCCTGTTTGCCTTGGATTTGTTAATTAACATTACATTCGGACATTACTAAACCACGAAACAGCGAAACGAAACAGCGAAACAACGAAACAGCGAAACGAAACAGCGAAACAACACGTTTTATATTATTTTTAGTGAAATGAATAAACTACATTTAAGTTAAACTAAATTAGAACGAAGTTAGACGAGATGAAATTAAATCCTTAATTAAGGTGGCTCCCTACAGTTCTCTAAAATTCTAGGTATTTTGAGTAACGTTCGCTTTGAACCGAATTTATATTAGATACACTTAAGACAAGGCAATATGATAATTTCCAGGAAAGTTCAGAAGCTGTGTGCTGTCCTTAGACAATACTGAACGTAAATACGTAAAAACACACTAAAAGATTGGCTATAAACCAGTTAATAACATACGTACTGTTCGAATTCACAAAAAAATTAGGATTATAATGAAAAACTGGAGCTTTCTTTGTAGATAAAAACGCCAAAAAACTTCCCGCGGCTTGTTTCAATATTTTTGCCGAACAGTAAACACGACGATTCCACGCGCAGGTCGCGAAAATGAAGTCTGATCTATATAAATCGTATTTAAACTGAACTAACTGTAGGGAGCCACCTTAAGTTACAATCGTCCAACGTCATCACGGCATCAGCACATAATAGTCTCAGTAGGGCAAAGTAAATAAGCATCAAAACTGTGACAAATTGAAGAATGTTTTATTACTATTAGTGAATCCTTTACAAATCCATAGGCATAGGAAGCCCAATAGTTAATATTGTAATAGGCGCCAAAAGACTAAAATACTTAAAAATCCGATACAATTTCATAATGTGTTACTGTGAAAATATTCTAGCAACTGTTTTTGTCGCCATAGGTGTTTATTTAAACCATGCTCAATCTTACCTTGCCGTTGTGGATGCAGACTTGCAGTGGCGTATATGAAGTTTTTATTATTGGGAAGGATGGAAACTAATTTTCTCATATCCAATCCACACACATGCGCGCGATCGGTCAGAACGGCCCCAAGACAAATGGCGGCCCCGCTTGGATTGTTCGAACTATTATGTCACCATATAACAAAAATAAATCCATTGCCAGAAATTACAGCTATGCAAAGGTGAACATTTAACAATTTATTTGTCGAAGGCGAGGTGATTTATATCGGGGAAATTCCTTCACCGAGACGAAGTCGAGAATTAACATTTGAATAAAACAACTCCATAGTTCAATATTTACAATCTAAATTACCTAATCCTTGAATTAATTTTATAATTTGTCATAAAACTTATTATAGTTTGAACTCGTGTAATAATAATTTTATTTGTATAATAATTTTCAAGGCATGCAATAGCCGTTTTGACTTGGAGTCGTTTTGACTTGGGGCCGCCGTTTGACTTGCGGCCGTTTTGACCGAGCACCCCACACACATATGCTCGTTTCACAGCCAAAATTTAATGTCATAACAACATGAAAACTTCAAAGAAATTATAACAGAGGAAACTTTGACAGTATTCGAAAAGCAGAAGAGTTTCTATCCTTCCCAATATTCGATAACAAAGATTAATACGTGACACTATTAGTATTAATTATGACTTTTATGTGCTGATGGCGTAGTAGCTTTAAGCAGGGACGCCGGAACTGGGGGGCAGGAGGGGCAGCCACCCCCGTTGCCCTTTAGCAGGAGGGGCAAGGGGGGCAAAGGTGAAATAGCGAATTGTCAGAAATGTTAGTGCAATTCTTTTACGAATTTGCTTCAGAAAACGCAAGAAATGCAGTCATTGAGCTTCAAGAATGGCACAATCGCCTGGCGGAGAACTCCCTCACACCCCTATCATCCAATAAATAGAAAACATGGTTAGGCGAAGTTCAATTCCCGATGTTTTGCAAAAATCTCTTAGTATATACCAATTCAAAAGTGCCCTTTCACGAAAATCTGCCCGCCCCTGCCTTCACATCGTTCTGGCGTCCCTGACTTTAAGGATTTCATCTTGTCTAACTTCGTTCTACTTTGATATAAATGTAGTTTATTCCTTTTACTAAAAATAACATAAAACCGTGTTGTTTCGCTGTTTCGTTTCGCTGTTTCGTTTCGTTGTTTCGCTGTTTCGTTTCGCTGTTTCGTGGTTTAGTAATGCCCATTACATTCCATCTCGCTTGCCAAAGTTCACTGGCAAAATATTTACATGGCTAAAATCCATTTTGCAATGCAAATTTCCCTGTAACCATACAAACAGTCACTGGCAAAACTTCCCAGTGATAGCTAGTGTTTTGCTATTGTTAATTACACAGCAACCACCTTGTCCCAATATAGAATTCCTAAAAGCATTTCAGTGGTGGCTATATATTAACTGTAAGCTGTGACACGTTTACAACAATGAATACATTTCTTAAGCTTTAGATTAACCATTGCCTGCCACTCTCCCATTGAAGAGCAAAATTTCTGGTGTTAGACAGAGTAAAAGCAGGTGCTTCAGGGATGGAACAACGAGAATTTGTTCTGGCCCCTAGCATTGCAGGCTCTTACATGATATACATGACGATCTAGATTTAGTGTATTTTAACTCAATAATGTCAAGGGCAATTTTATTTGAACATGAACAAGGGAGATACATATAATTAAAGAAAATGCAGATACATCATATATAGAAAGAGTTTATTACATGTCAACTGCTTTCCACGGGCATAGGGTCACAATGCACCTTAATGGGTTTACCATATTTACATGATATTAAGGGGGTGAGTGAATTAAAAAAACTGCAATTCCAACTTAACTATTCGATGGAGTGAAGCCTGGTTCACATATATCGGCGGGTTATTGTTGTTAGAAATTCAACCAACTAATTCACAAAAGAATGTATGCATCAACAGCTGTAAACAATGATAGCACAGGCGTACCGCAGGCATATGTAAACCAGGCTTAGTTTATATTTAAAATTAAAGATGCCAACAAAGTCTTGATGTTCATAGTAATCAAATTTCTGTAGTCGATATTTCCAAGTTGCTATCTCTCCTCACTTATTGAAATGGTTGCGAAAGATCTTTTTCTTTTATGTATCAATTCTCTGAGCATGTTGCCAAATGCCTGATGACTTGACTAAAATTAGTGAAATATAATCAAAATGTCAACCCCTTAGACATGTCAAGATATTATTCCAGAAAACAAAACAATTTAAAATAATCACTTTATTAAACGAATTGTACCTTATGCATGTATCGTTCCATTCTTCGTTTTGCGTTCGAAATTATGCCAGATAATTTCCTCAAACTGTAATTCCTCGCCTGAACAATTGAGCGGAACTCTAAATCCATCATACATTATTCATAAATATAATTTGAAGACATTGCAATTTGTGAACATTTGGCTGCTTTGAGCGAGCGATTCAAAATTTGCACGTCGTTTTTAGACCGCGAGAGACATTGCGATATAATCCTTTCAATTGACCAACTAATTTTCGTATACCTTAATGAATACTTCGACGTATTATATAAAAAACATATATTTTTTTAAACGTTTTTGATATTCGCAAGCTTCGCTCCTTGCCCGAAGATTTGAAACTGAATATATAATTAAGGTCAAATGCCTACTTAGGGGGTGGGGTAACGTGCCACGGCCACTAAGATCCTATTTTGTTCGATTTATGGTAGGCCCCCCTCTCTCTTTTTTCAAAAACATTTGCATGTTAAAACCCATAGATAAGAGAAGCCTGCGGAGGAGTCTATATGTTGTCTTAGTAATGAAATTATTCTCGTTTGGGATTCAAATTGAAGTCCCTTGTGTAAGTATGGTGCAACTCATATATAATACCAAGTTTTGATAAACTTTTACTTGTCATTCTGCATCGAAATGGCCCACAAACATTTGGGAAAATGTTTGAATATTGGAAGAGATCGCATTTGGTCATTTTTATTGCAATCATTCCATGCGTAAATACAGGGGCGGCGCTAGACCTCTTTGAATGGGGGGGTAAGTAAATTTTGCCGAGTTATCAAGGCAAATTTTGCCGAGTTACTACAACCACTAATTAATATTTCTTTTCCCAAAATTGTTGGCAAACGGGCGGGGGAGGGGGGGGGGGGGTTGCGCCGGCATAACATAAAACAATTTCCGGACAGTATATTTCTCTATATTTTAGCTATCATTCTTAATTTTAAATCAGTGTCGATCAAAATATTTTACTTCCTTTCTTCCTATCCAAATCCATGTTTTGCCAACTTGGATTCAATATTTTGCCGACTACTTGGTGACTGGGCGGGTGTTCCACCCCCACCTTTCAGCGCCGGCCCTGGCCATAAGCTATTGTGATTAATAGGTTAAAAGGAATTAAAATTGAATATTTAAATTTTACCAATTTCGTTTATTGGAATCTGCGCTCTTTTTGGTCTGCAAAATCGGCGATACTTGGTTACATATTTATAGAAGTATTGTCGCGGATGAACCGATAGTCGGATAGATGTTCATATTGTGTGTGCGGCCACGTAAATAATCCTGTATTTTCTGTTTGCCAAATTCAAAGTGATAAAGAAGGAGTGTACTTGTGAAATATTCAGTTTCTCGGGATCCCTTCCATAATATTCGGTTTGAATTCAATTATTCAAGAAGTCAATTTTGGTTTCTTCAGTGGTTATCTTTAGCCAATCCAGTTTTGTCGACTGAGATAACAATTTGCCGATTTGCTGACGAGTGGGGGTGATCCCCCCCACCCCCTGTAGCACCGCCCCTGCGTAAATACAAAAAAGAAAACCTATTGACATATTAATTATAGCGCGATAACATGTCAAAGTTGGATTATCTTTTTTTCTACACACCGTATGAATGAATCTTGGCTTCACAAGTTTATTCACTGGCAATGATTTTATGTTTGGGACAAAGCTAATGTTTAGTTTAGGATTGGTTTAAATTAATAGCTTTCCTCGCAACAGTGCTTATTAGGCGTATTTCTATACAATTTGAACATATATACCTGACTGTTTCTGTTATGGAAATTCTTCAAAACGCTCTCTCGTATAACAATGAACTCTTTTGTAAAATTTCAAACTGCAACTTTGCTTTACCTTCTTGATTGGTGGATCATCATTATAACCTGTAACCAATCGCGTCTGTTTGACTATAATGCAGCATTTGTAAATTCTGACCGCTGATTGGCTAAGAACGGTGACGATATAACTCAAATGTCAACGCGAAAAATTAATATTTCTTTTTTATATTTCTTTGTGCTCTATTATAAAACAATATAAAACATTTTATCTATTGATATACTGTACAGTTATATCAACAATCGTTGAACTTGGGAAAAATCTAAATACTGTGAAAACGTTTCCTGGCGTCATCTTTCCACACAATTTCTCGTTTTCTCAAGTTCTTCTCGTGTTGATATAACTGTATGTCAACACAGAAATGTTTTACATTGATCTATCCGTATTTTTATACAATATGTTCCCGTGTCATCGTTCTGGGCAAAGTTACAAATATAAGAGTTATGTTATGTGATATAAATCAAACTTTCTACTTTATTGATATTGACATTTATATTTTTGCGCGTTATTTTTTTAGAAACACAGGAAGTGCGTGCAAGCAAACTGGTATTTGTGAAAAAAAATTTGAAACATTTTAATTAAAATGGAGAATGAAGCAAATTATGCTATACAATTTCGTCATGGAGAACAGAACGATATGAATAAAAGTGGTCATATTTTTGGATAGAACAGCTTCTTGTTAAATTCAAATCCAACCGAATAATACAAACACATGAGTTCAATAAAAATATTTTTTGAGTTGGGGCTCACGGAATGGCGCAACAAGATTCAACTGGAGATGACGAACAAGAAGCAAAGGCGTACATTAGGTCAGGTAATGATCGTATATTGAACAATGATTTTCAAGGAGCAATTGAAAACTTTATAAAAGGCTTGGAAATTGCCGGAAAACGAGGAAATATAAAGCAACCAACAACCGATTCGTTCAAATCTGGGATTGAAACAGCAATTGAATGCCTTAAGAAAGCTTTAGAAATTGCAAGCGATAGCGATGGAGAAGATAAAGAACTAGAAATGGATACATTAATTGGATTAGGACATGCTTGTAGGTTGAACAGGCAACTCGAAAGAGCAAATCAGCACTGTCAGGAAGCCTTATATATTGCAAATAAACTAGGAGATACACTTCGAGCAAATAAGGCGATGGGCGTAATTGAAAAATTGCCACCGTGGATTGCATATAAACGAATGATGACAACTCATGGTAAGCTGCAACCTCGATCCCAGGCTCTTCCTCTTGTGAGGGAAAGACTCTAGTAGGAGCTGTTCACGTGTTCTGCTAAAATCTAGCAGATTAATTCTAATTAACTATCTTGAATTCCTTTAAAATCAAATTAAATTAAACTTGAAAAACAAAATGCAAGTTACAAATTAAGGTATAAATATCAAATATTTATCAACATAATCATCAACGTCACTGAACAATCTGCTAGATGACTAGCTCCTAACAGGGAATTCCCTCCACAAGAGGTTAAGAGTGTGGGAACAGTGCTGAGTAAATTGTTATAATTGTAATTTAAGAAATCTAGCCCTATCCATCTAACATTTAACGTTACAATATTTTACATTTTCTGCAAAGGTGATAATGCCGCCATTCCGGTGCGTTTACCTGAAGACCAATTTTGAGAACCTTGAAAAAAATAGGTTGGCCATTGCCTTCATTACATATTTGTATCCTTTTCAGAAGTTTTTATTCCAAGAACGTGTCTTGAGAATTTTCCATAGCCAGAAATCACGGAGATGATTATTCTACTTCCTTATTAATTTGAATATCATCGATGCAATAACTCATGGAGATATGAATGACTGCGCAGTAAACAGTGAATTATATTACGCAATACTGTAAATTGCAAAATCAGAGAAGTCGTTTGCAATTTCCCTCAGTTGCTGGTGGCAGAACATAATTTGTAAAAACGCGTAGTGTAATGCTTGCATGGTGTAAATTACTGCCTATATTCTACCCTTTCGTTTGTTCCTAGACAGTGGCAGTACTTCGCCAATGCAGTATTCTTATTTAGAGTTAAATAGACAAATAGATGTCGTAAAAGTCATATTGGGGTTTACTGAAATCAGCCCAACCATTACACTAAATAGTTCGACAGACTTTGTTTTACAGCCAGTTCCTGAGACGCGTTTCAAACGACCTATTTCATTCTCATATTTTACGATTAACCAATCTCGTCCCCATAGCCATTGTGCTGAGAAGGCCCTGGCATCGGCTAGAATTTGACACCCCAAATTTTGGGGTGTAAATAAATCAAGACCACTTAATTTCAATGCGCGAAATTGATTTGTTCTACAAAATATCCTATACTTACCGCTCCAAGACAAAGTAAATTTTATATACATTTAATCCTCGAGAAATAAGCTATTGGAAAATGTTTGAATCAAGTTTATACGGTCAGAAATTTAGAAGTTAGATTTGGCAGCCGCTTGACTAGAATTTAATTGTTTAAAACATAACAATAAGATTACAAATCTTATATAAACTCATCCAATTCTGTTGTGGAGACTTTGTTCACTTAACTTTCGAAAGAAAATCTTCTAAGGATTTCAAATATATATATATATATAATGTGTCTCGTGTTAAAATATAAAATAATTTTTAAATGAAGATAAGTGAATGGCCTTTGCACGTCAGTCGAGACATTAAATATTTTGTTTAGACTGAATATGGATCAAATTTCGTCGGAAATTTTGGTGAAAACTTACTCAAACCTTTACATAGCCTACCTTATACAATCTGTATCACTATACAACCAGGAGTTTAAGAATGTTTGACTGAGGTATATTGGTTGAGTATTTAAAAATCGTCTAAAGTTTTGTACTGAGAATTTTAAAATATATTATTAATACATATGACAGCATGCATGCATGGCACGTGACATATATATTTTTGAAATCCTTTGAAGATTTTCGTTCGAAAGATAAGCAAACAAAGTCTCTACAACAAAAATTGGATGAGCTTACATAAGATTTGTAATCTTGTTGTCATGTTGTAAGCAATTAAATTTTAATCAAGCGGCTGCCAAATGACTCCTAACCAGGGCCTTTCAGAGGGGGGGGGCGGGAATTTGCGCCGGGGCCCCAGTTTAAGAGGGGGGCCAAATTTAAAAATTTAAAAAAGAAATTTCGAACGTTTTTTTATATAAATAATGGTATGAGAAAAAATTTTCTAAACCAAAATTTAAGCGATTTATTGTTCGAAAAAAAGAGTTTGACCTATGTTGTAACAGGAATTTGTTTGGAAAAAAAAATTGCATCGTAGTAAAGTTAAATTCGACCAGAAAAATTTTTTTACCCTTTTTTTAAATTCCGGAAAAAATCCCCCCCCCGCCCCAGCTCGGCAACTTTTTCGGGATGATAGATGATTTCCGACAGCTTATTTCTCGATGATTAAAAATGTATAAAATTTACCTTGAAGGACAAATAAATTTCGCGAATTGAAGTTAAGTGGTCTTAATTTATTTACACTCTAAAATTTGGGGTGTAAAATTCTAGCCGATGCCAGGGCCTTCTCAGAACAAAGGCCCTGTGGACGAGGTTGACGATTAACAGACGTCGCTGTTTAGAGTTGAATACATGTTTCAACGCAATATGCAAATTACGAAAGGGTAGAATAATTCATTTCCGTTATTTTTTCCATGATGATGCAGGAAACATATCAAGCTAGCCTTGAACGCTTTCTATTAAACATATTTCAAGTTTATATTTATATTTATACAGTTTTTATGATTTTTACGAACACTTGCACGGAACAGTTTCAAATATTTCCACACTCTAGTTGGTCCAGCTATGTCCTAGCACTCGTCAAATGCTCCAAACAAGGGATTAGGATTTTTTGTAAACATTTAAGATCAGGCATACTCTACTTTCAAGTAAATGTATGCAATGGCCAGTGTCGTCGTCTCTGTTCAAAGCGCGATGATTCATGGGACAGTATAAACTCGACAAGCTTTGATTTGTTCGATCTGACAAAATAAACTGTTATAATTCTGTGGTGGTTTCCGAGTTTACATATCTCACGCGATCAGATTAACTAAGAATGCGGTTAGGATTAAACTTCCACAACAAAATAACACTCGTTTTAACGTAGAACAGGAAATATCTGAGCTGATAGTATTAAAATACTATGTTTATTATTCTTCAAATGTATAATAAAAAAACGGTTTTTACGATATGCAAAATTATCAAGATCTCGGTAAGCGTTATCAGCCTCGCCTTCGGCTCGGCTGATAAACGCTTACCTCGACCTTGATAATTCCGCATATCACAAAAACCTCATCCAATAATTGTTAATTATCTGTGAGTCTCCCCACGTGGTCGCATCATTCGCATGCGTCGTTTGGCGCACGTGTACCACCAAAGCAAATTTTTCTTTGGCGAAAGTTGAAACTGCGTTTTGATTCATTTACATAAAACCAGAGTATTGAACGAAAACACTTCTGACTTCGGATATTAAAATTGGTTGCTGTGAATGAAGATCAACTTTTCAAACGCTATAGCTGCATTTGACTGTGTATTAAACTGTACTTTAACCTTTACATTTAAATAGACTTCCTGATAACATCAACGATCTTCAAGCATCCAATACATCAGATAGCGTTCAACCGCATGACATACAAAACGAAATTGTTCACAATGCCCAGGAAGTAGATATCGAAAGCGGAACTATCAGTCAAGAAAGAAACACTTCTGCGGAACAATTATTGATCTTAGGGAATGACAAAGTTCTCCCAAATGAAGAATATGCAAATTTGGGAAACGTATATTACGAGAGCTGGAAGTTTGATTCAGCTGTCAAATCTTATCCCAAATCTAAAGAAATTTCTCTGGATCTTGGTGATAGAGAAGAAGAAGCCAACGCCTATCTCAGGTTTGGTGATACATTTCAACAATTGAAGCAACACGAGAAAGCAATTGAATATTTCCAAAAAGCGATAAATATTAGTAATGAACTGAAAAATACAGATATACGAACGACAGCAGTCCAGGGATTAGGAACATCATGTTTAATTTTGGCATCAGATTTTAGTAAAAAATGTGATTACAAAGTGGCGAGTGAATGGTACGAGAAGGCGTTGGATATTTATGGAACAGAGTTCAATGATCATGTCTTGCAAGAAGAGGCTCTAATCGATTTAGGAGTTGTCTTGTTCGATCTTGGATATGCAAAAAAAATAATTGAGTCGATTGAAGAAGCTCAAACGTTTGTTAAAAAGGCAACTGGCACAGGTAATTATTTCAGATGATTCAGTAAAGAACCTTTTAATTTGTTATTCTAAATGGGGGTTAGTTTAGAAACTTATCGAGCGGCAATCTGTTCATTTTATAACAAGTGGTCATTAATTTCAGTGTTTTCCTTTTAAATTTGCTGTTAAATGGACGTGTTTTATTTATACTAGTCATTAATTTTTCTATTCTTACTCTTTTGTCTCAAACAGTTCATCCGAAGCTCAATCCTAGTGAATATTTCATGTCTGTTGCTCATCGTAATGCAATAAGTTTAAATATTAATGACAATTTTAGTGAAATCTCTGCTATTGCTCTTTGTCATAAATTTGTCTTAATGACTCGCGCTCGATCTTAATTCCAGGCTGTAATACCCTCACTGAGTAAGGATCGTATCACTTCTCGTGGTGACTATACGTCGCAAATTATCTAGGTATAAGCCATTAGGTGTTTTGATTTTGAATCTACTTTTACGGAATGTTTGTGGACGGAAATCACCGCGTTAATCGCCATAAATTTCTCTGTGGCGTTTGTTATAAACCTCCTAACGATCTGCTGAGGAGTTAGCGGAATTTTTTGGGTGTCTTCACTTTTCAGGACAGTTTAGGTTTAATATTTCCTTCTTCACAATTCTAAGCCGTGTTTATTTTAGGTGATTTTAATGCTCATTGTAATTTCAAAGAAACGTCGACATCAAATACTAATGTTGGAGTTATTCTTTACAACTTTCTTGAGTGCAACAATCTCTCTCAACTATATAATTGAGGAGCTAGCTCGTATTTCATTGCATGGTGTGAAACAATACTAGATCTAATTGTTACTGACTTTTCCGGGGGGGTTATTTTTTCAGGTACATAAAGACCACCAGCAAATTGCGATCATAATATAGTTTTGGAAATCTACTTATTCTTAACACTTAAAACAAAAGCATATAAACGCTCAGTTCGTAATTATAACAACGTTGATGCGGCTGGCCCTAATGCGGCTTTAAACGTTGTCAATTGGTACTCGGCCTTCAATGGTCAAAATGAAACAATCGATTGTATTTATGACAAATGGATCAATCTGTTTAAATCCGTCGGCGACGTTTGGAACTCTTTGCCACTTGACGTTCGTAGTTCTCGCTCATCAGCTTGTTTCCAAAACAGCTATATGAAGTGGCATAAAAAGCAAAAATTAATACTTTATTTACCACTGGAAATTGCATGGCTCCTTTATTGCATACTCGATTTCGTTTATGTAATAGTACATTCAATTATCCTTTGTTTTTGATGAACTGCGTGGCCTCGCCAATGTGCATGTAGTTGTGGTTTTGCAAATGAAACAGAGCTCCGCAGTGCCTTTTTTAGCTATATATCTGGGGGGGGGGCAATTCCCCCCCCCCAGGGAAATAATTTCTCTCCCCCCTCCACCCCCCCCTCCAGTAAAGCCATTTCTGCCCCCGAAGTGCGAAGCAGAATTGCTCATGCTTGCTGTCAGAATGGCAGTTGATTTACTTGATAATGCGATTATCCCCTTCCATAGCCTCCTCCACAGCCATCTTGTGTGTAATTCATATTATTCTTCACCGAATATTTCATAATAGCGATTGATTTCATGCAAACAATCCGATAAAATGCTAGACTTTCCCAGCTTTTCGACTATTTCCTAGCACTCTCCTCCGCAGAGGCGTTGTGTTTTGTTTTGGGAGGTTTTATTCTTAAAAATATCAAGTTATATAAAGAGCCCCCCCCCCCAATCGCCACAAAAACCATTCTCTCAGAAAGGCTATATCCGTAGAGAAATAAGGGGGGGAGGGAGGAGGGTACACGATACATGCTCGAAGCTGAAACTGATTAAGTACGTCTCGACTGAGGAAAAAGACGATATACTGGAGGAACTTGATTTGTAAAATCTCGTTAAAGCAGTTGTAGATATGGTTCCAAGAAGAATAGATTTAGTTTAAATTTTTAACTGCTATGTATGCATCATCATAGCATGAATCTTTCTTCTCAGACTTATCCTGTATCGTATGAAAAAATACCTCAATTTTGAGAATGGGGAAATGGTGTCTCAAAGAACCTAAAATGATTTTAATGCAACATTTCTGATCAAAATCACATTGAGATTTTCTCCCTCCCCTCCCCGCAGCATTACAGAGAGGAAAGAAGGCGACACCCTCCTCCTATTTTTCAAGGTGACTTTTCCAATTTATTTAATTCCGAGTAGAAATGTCTGGAAAAATTCATGTCTTCGATGTACTTTATAATCTTCGAAATTCTGCTAGATTTCACCTTCAAAATGCTTGAAATCGCAATTCAGGGACCCTAGATTTCAAAATTTTCCCGGGGGTGCTTGCTCCCGGACTCTCCTAGACGGTCTCACGCCTTTGGCGTGAGGTTTGCCACCCTCAAAAAAACAGTGTTTATAGGTGTACGATTATAGCTATACAAGGGGTTGAAGTTATTGTTTAAAGAAATATATAGCTGAAGATAATAAATTAAAGTTTTACAAAATCTCTCTTCCGACTCGCGCGTTAGCCAAACCTCGACGGCTCATATTTTTCGTTCTACGTTTTTCCTGATTTGCCCCTTAAAAAAGGCACTGGAGCTCCACTTCTTCTTTGAATGTAATCGATCGATTTGCTGCTGAATTGGGAACGTTGTGTTCCTTTTGCTGCCGCTGAACAATTGCTCGGTACTTTTTCATTTAAACTCGTCATCCTCGATCATGGCCAGAAATCACGGACAAAATGGCGGTTAATTCGATTTCGTATGCGCACAACTAACTTATTTTACGAAACCAAGATGGCGGATATTATACGGTATTCTATTACAGACAATATAAAATCGATGCGCACAAGGATATAGAATGATTTGCATGTTCCACACGTCTAAAAATAATATAACCTACCTGAAAATATAGCTCTCGGGGATTTTGACGTCTCACGATTTGCCATTAGCCGGCCCGAGTAACCTCGATTCAAAACATTTCCACCCAATATAACCTTCTATTAAATTCACCAAATCCTCCCTACTCGCTGACATTTAGTCCATTATAGCGCTGTCGAAAACGTTTGCCGACAACTTCCACACGTCTACATGTCTTGAACGATGTTCGATCTGCCATTGCGTATACGTTTTAAAACACCAGAGTTTTTAGCTAAGCGGCCCCAACACTTTAAAATTGTCTGTTTTAAGGCAAAGTAAAACCTGGAATTTCAGCCATTGCGAGCGGTTTAGTGTAGAAAAACCTCAAAATGTTGCCAAATACAACGCAGAAAATGCCTCATTGCTTCGCCATTTTATAATCATTTTAAGGGGCAACCGCTGACTAGCAACTGCGAGGGAAGAAATTGCGGGAAATGCAAATATATTCAAATTTGTATTGGTCTTCTAAAGTTTGGAAAGTTGTATTATCTTCGTTATAGTTTTAATAAATACATTCTTACTGTTTTTCACTTATATGATCATCTATCCCTGGATCAACGTTCTCAAAATGTCGGATATACCTCCACATCATTCCATTTTTAAATGGAAATTATGTATCGAGGAACCCTCGTTAGCATATGCAGCAAAAAATAATGCAATGAAAGCCCTTTTTGCAGTGGGGATTCCATACCCACTATTAAAATTATGGCAGGAATACATTGTAAACCAGAAGGAAAAGCAGAATTTAGCTACAGCTGAGAATGACAATCCTTGCCCAAGTCAATGTTGTCTAGATTATGTCGACCTGTTTGAACTTTCAATACCTGGGGATGTCTTTGGAATAACAAAAGACAGAATTATTAGAAATGAAGTCAACACGTCTTTGGAAAAGTTTGCAGAAATGGTAAAGGGGGGACGCAAGAGAAAGGAACTTGATTCCAAAGTAAGAAGATTCCAAATATTTGAAGAGATGGTCATTTCTGTGAAGGAGTTGCAAAGAGAAAATGAGAATATTTGTGATGATCTAGAAAAGTGGAAAAAAGTTACAAGAATCTTCAGGAAGAAAAGGAGAAGCTTTATTTGGAGATGGTTTCGGCTTTGAAAGAGAAAGATGAGGAGATTAAGAATCTGCATGATGAGAACAAGGAACTACTATCTTATATCGACCGTCTTGAAGAAAACCACAATTTTGTAAATCGGCCAAAAATATAGCCCATGTTGCCAAAAAATCAAGAACTCTAAAAACTTTTCTGTCAAGAGCAAAAATTGCACTCTGGTTTATGGAATCGTTTGGTCTAGAGTTAACTGAGCTGAAAGCTGTGGAACAGCAGACAGGTATAGTCCATTGCCTTAGTATTGATGACACTAATCCAACTGATAACAGGAAGGGCTTTGACAGCTTATCAAGCCAAGACCAAAAAACAATAGAACAAGTGTTGTTCCTGCTTGATAAATTTTGCATTGGAGATTCATTTTATCATGAACTCACAATGATCATTGATGGTCTTCCCAAGTCATATCTTGTTAAACAAACAACCCCGGGTAATGCTGATGGTGCCCAGATATCATTCACCGATATGCTGAAAGCTCATGTTGAAGAATTTGTCAAACTACATGATGAAGTGGATTGGAGTAAAGGGAAAATTCAAATAAAACTCTCTGGTGATGGGGCAAGAATGACAAGAAATTCAAGTTTTATTTTGCTTTCATTCTCTCTATTTCAAAGCCAAGATGATGTGATGTCTGCCAGTGAAAACCACACATTTGCTATTGTTAAGGGGTCAGAAAGCTACAAAACACTGAAAGACTCATTTGGATTGATTTTTCAGCAGATCAACAACCTAATCCAAGTTAGGGCAATCACAATCAATAACTCAAAATTAAATCTTGAGTTCTTTCTTGAGGGAGACTACAAATTCCTACTCCTCATGCTGGGCATGAAATCAGCAACATCAAATTTTGCAAAATCCACAAAGAATTCGGATGGGTTATGGACAAAGACTTATAGTATTATAGCTCTGGCCCCCTCAAACGCACGCTACAACAAGTTATTGACATGGCAAAAAAGAATGGTTCAAAGGACAAGTATTCTTGCGACAATGAGCCACTTATTAAAATTGACTTGGATCATGTTGTGCTAAATGAATTACATTTATTACTAAGAGTAATGGATGTCTTATTAAACAATATTATTCAGGAAGCTATTTGCTGGGATATGAAGAAAATTTTAATAAAAAAAATGTGAAAGTAATAACACACATCTCCTCAATCTTCAGGCAACAATTAGGTTATGCGGGGTAAGTTTTGATATATGGGAAAAGAAAACTGAGGACGGGAAGGCATCTGGGCAGTATGACTTTACAAGCCTACTTGGCGCAGACAAAAAGAACTTATTAGCTGAACTTCCAGATAAATTGGCCGATTGTCTGATGCCTGGTACATGTGGGGTTAAAAGCAAAGGAATGAATTGGTACATGTCAGGCGCGGATCCAGACTGATGCAACTGATGCGAATGCATCAGTCAAAATTTTCACACGAACGAGAATTGTCAACATTTTATTAAAATATATTTAAATATTGGTTGTCTTTGATCCAAAGTCCTTTAAAACAATATATTTTCACAGGAATGAACGTAAACAAAGCTATATTTCGCAAAATATTATGAAAAACGTAAACGCATATCAAATTTCGCACTTATCAAGTTGTACGATTTTGTGTCGCGACTTTATTTCGCCACATATGTGTGTTTAGTTTGATGCATCCACTATTATTACAGCTCAGTGTATGCATCACTACGTCACGTTGGGGCCGGCAGTGCATCACTACGTCACGTTGGGGAGAAAAGTGCATCAGTGGCGCAGCGGTCCCGAGTCTTTTGGCCGAGTTTTCCCAACGACACGTCACGAAAACCATTGTTTTCATGCCTACGTAACGTTGGGAAATGGATGCTGACTGATGCGTTTAGCCCGCGATCAAAATAATGCGCTTTTGACTGATGCATTTCGCCCGCAATCAGAACAGTCAGTGATAAATTTTATGGTCGAATTATTATATAATGGCGGGAGTATTAATGGAACATTGTATGTCGCATTGTATGGAAATATTTTACGATCTTTGGTGGTTCACTCAAACTCACTGAGCCTCAAAGCCGTCGAAATTAAAAGGTTTGTCAGCTATTTCAGTAATTTCACAAGGGAATGTTTGGGATCTATGTACTGTGTTTATAGATGTAGATTTAAACGAGTGAGTCTGTGTGTGACTGTGTGTTGATATTTATAATAAATACTGTAGGTATAGCCCGTATAGGTATATTTGTCGTAGTATAAATATCACAATTTTACAAAATTTATTATATTTGAACTGTTTTAAATATGTCAACATGGATGATCCTGTTTTGGCTGTTCACATATAAACACTCAATATGCCATTCAGCCATTATATAGTGTGTGTGTAGGGGGGAGGGGGGGAGGTTGTGTCTTAATTTATTTGAAAATGCAAATTGAATCTAGATGCTTGATAATATTTTGCAGTTCTCCCTGAGATTCTTACAGTCTAAGGACTCTGTCTAGGATCCTGCAACCCTTACTAGCAGCTATATTCCTGGCACCTGCCGGTTACTTGGCCGGTTACTTGTTAGGTGCTGTTTCCCCAAAACACTGCTATCTGTATGATTACACACCATGCCTTGGTTGATGCTCACACCCGACATCAATACCGGCACCTAATTAGATCCCTCCCATATCCAAATCCATCCCTGTATGTGCATCATTTTGGAATTGGGAAGCTCTTGAAGCTTCAAAACAATATTTTAAAGGGCAATGTTTGGTGATAGTGAGATTAGTTCAGTTATATATTATCTCTATTGTTCCAGAATGATCACCTAGTACCAGTCTACCAGAAGCCATCAATCACACTAAATGTCATTACATGTATCAGGGTTGCCCCTGCCAAGGTGAGGGGAGAGGCATAGGGGGTGACCGGCAAATTATTGTGATGCTGAAAATAAAGGGGATTCACATGTTTAGGAAGGGAATAAATTTAGCTGGGCTCTCTCAAGTTCGGCCCCTTAAATTTGTGATGCTTTTCCTGACATTGTTCATATGCCTTTAAATTATACGATTCTCATGACCATGGCTCAGCACAAGGTGTTCATTTTAAATGTACCAGTCTAATTAGCAGTTATGGGACCAAATTACTGTTCTGATCATTCTATCATTTATTTTCAATACAACAAAGGGTCATTGCATAGAATACATTAATGTAGAAATTGATAAATTATCTCACTTTCATTGATAAGTCAATGTACTAATTGAGTTGATCACAATATACTGCACTGCCACTGTTACTGAAGCTTGTCAATCCTGCTCATTCAATCAGATACCTACCAAGTCCATAACTGCACTTCTCCCTGTCTATCCTTAATAACTTGAAACAGCAGTTTTGGATACATACAGCAGTCCTAGACACTCCTGAATGTACTGTAATTTGGGATTGAATGCAAAATCTGTGGAGATATATTGGTCAATGTATTGTAGATATCCAGACTTCAAATACAGTAGAATAATCTATTTTCTGCAAATAGTTTCAATAATTGTTTATTTTTATTATTAACTGCTCAACAACAATGAAAACTATTACCTAACACCCTTGAATACTTTGATAATCTTACAGTATTTAAAACTTCACACTGCATTTGTCAAAATGTTGGATATAAATGCATCCATAAATATTAGAGTGACTAGCTCCAGAGAGGGCCTTCATATACAGTAACTCAAAGTTGCCCTGGAATTAATCCTGGATTATTAAAATAATTTAACTGGAATTTATGTCATGGTGGTGCTGATGGAAGGTATTTGACCTGGAACATTGTTATATTGATTGATGTTAACTGGTAACAGGAAGTGATAAGTTACAGGAAGTGATATCATTGGCAATGAATATAATAGTTTGCTTGAAGTATTCTTATCTATTTTGCATAAGAAACACAACCCTGATCAGCTTTTCATGTCATTTGCACCATATTTTACTCAGAAAAAATGTCTGTGGTTTTGCTTTCAATTATTCTATCAGTATGTTGTGTACATGTAAGTAGTGTACACTTGTATGTAAAATTGTAAATTATAGCTACAACTTTGCTACTCTTTAATCCTCACTCAAATAGGATCAAATAAATAAGGCTAGTCAAGTTTCGATCTGATAAAACTCCGCGTAAAAATGTTTTCAATTTATTTAAAACTCACCTGATTATGTTGTTCTCACTCTATAAACCGATTTTTTACGTTTTTTTCCCCGAAAATCCAGCAAATTACGTTTCGATTTTGATGTGTGAACTTCGAAGAAAAGTTCCCTCAGAACGCAGGAAATCGCATTTCCGAGGTCCTAGATTTCAAAATTTCCCGGGGGAGGATTCCCCCGGACCCCCCTACAAATGCGAGGTTTAGTGCATCAGTCAACAAAACCACTGGATCCGCGCCTGGTACATGTGGGGGTAAAAGCAAAAGAATGAATTGAACTTTTCACATCCTTAAAAACTGTATATATTCACAAAGGATATAGCAGAGCAGCAGTTACTCTTTACATGCATGCCCTAGTATATCATGTGAGTAGCTATATCTCGGGCTTAATGGACCCCATTCTATGCGCATAATTAGCCTAGTTAACCCTTAATAATATCTGACTTACTCAAATTAATTTGCATAATCGATGACGTATTTTCCGAAGGTTCTCCGATGATGATAAAACAACGAGGGCTTTCCGATAATTAATTTGCATAATTGATGACGTATTTTCCGAAGGTTCTCCGATGATGATAAAACAACAAGGGCTTTTCGATTAGTCGCCATTTTGTTTCAAGATGGCGGGTGGGTTAATAGTGGGGGTTTTAAAGGAAAATAACACTGAATTGAGTGTGAATACTTTTCGTTTCCATTTAGAATTGCTTTTGGAAAAGCATGGGGGTTTATTTGAAAGCATGATAGTTCGTATTGGAAGAGAGAACGCACTTGAAAATTTGTGTGTAATCTATCAGGAGTTAGAACCTTCGAATTTTGGTAGAATTATGGCTTACTTGACTCTAAAGTTATTAAAGTTAGTGATTTTTGTGAGCCTGAAATTGTGCAAGAACAAGTGGAGATTGCTAGGTTCGAAATAAAACAATCTTGGATACAACGCTTAATTGCATGGTTACGCGACTAGTAACCTGGCAAAATTTGAATATCACTAATTCGGGTTGAATAGCAAAAGTCATTAACTGTTGTAAATGGCTGAACACATTGTACTTTACGACATTGCCCAGGCCTGTCTATGCTGACATTGCAAGAAAACTGGCCTTAACGACAGGACATAAGTACCAGTGTACAAAATTAAGGATTTTGGAAACGAAATTCTTGATGGGATTTTTTTACGTTTAAAAAAGAGAAAAATAGTAAAATTAGTGCGGTCATTAAACTTTAAATACTTAGAGCACCATCAGTGTGTTTTCGTTTGCGTCGGACTGTCATGGACCCAAACCTAAAACCTCGCGACGCGATGATGTCATGCTTGGGGGTGGTGATAAATTTCAAATTTTCGCGCTCTTTTCCGTCGAGATGGAGCAAACAAAGTGGGAAGAGGTTGTTTCTTCGTGGATGAGTGGTAAATCGTTTGAATTGAGTACAGAGTGTGAGAATGGGGTTGGTTTTGCAATTGAAAAGGCGGAATGGCAAATTACAGATTTGGAAAACATTTTGATTGAAAAGGGTTTGATACCGAAATTTATTCGTGGGGACGATGCCCTGTATGATATATTGATGCGTCAAATGCAATCACAATTGATTCTGAGTGTTGTTGTTCCTAAACGATTGCAGGGCCCTACCTTTGCTTATTTGTCGAACTGTAAGCAGATGCTTGTGGGTGAGATATTTGCAGATATGACAAAAAGGAAGGAAAAATTCGAGAAGAAAACCGATGTTAGCTTGGACAACTATTACAGATTGGCTGCGAGCGAAGTCGAGAATGAGAAGAAAAGAAAAAATGTCTGAGGAGTTACATGAGGCGAGAAAACGTGCAAAAAAAGGTTATATTTAATTTTAAAAATTTTTACATTTTTTATTTATTTATTTAAAATACGTCCTAGTTGTTGTTGTAGTTCTGGAAATTGTTTTATCTTCTTTACTGCTGGTTTTCCACATGTTGTCAAGTGTTCAGCTGTTGCATCTTCGATCTTTGCGTGTTGACTTGAGAATGTTGTCTCGTCGTTGAGGTGAACGTATTCGTAGATTTTGGGTTCTGTGCGGGAATTTCTGTATTTTTGACTAGCAACTGTTCGAGTGTTTTGTCTCGATCTGGGTGGGCGAGATATTCGGCTACGGCATCTTCTAAGTTCGGTTTGATGCTCGTGAACTTTTTAGAATTGTTCAGATGAATGTATTCGAAGTCTGCGGGTTTCGTGTAGTACACGCGACCGGTCGACATAAATTCCTGCGTACCCAATTCCTCGATTCGTTTGAATTTTTCTTCGAACTCGACTTTTCGCGCATCTTCCGTTTTACGCCATATGTCAAGACGACAATTCTCACAGTATCGAGTGCGAAAATGTAGTTTACGATCGTGTGCATCCGTATGTTCGCAGTGTAGGCATCCGTTGTTGAGACATTCTTTTTTTGTTAGCGACAGTACGATATTTTTTTCGATCGGAGTCATTCTTTCTTCGTCGTCGCTCATGTTTTGTATATTTTCTAGGTTCGGGTTTGTTTGGCGATAAAGAGCCATGGTGCCCTACACTTATAAATGATGGGTATGTGGAAGCTGTCAAAGGTGAAATTGAAGATGAGCAAATCAATCGTTGTGATGAAATTATAATCATATCTAATTACCCTACAAAGAACGATGAGCACATGGTATCCAACGGAAGTAAATAAATCAAAAACAAAACTTGTAGTCATTTACCAAATATGGTAATCGACTGTTTTTCTCGGAAAAAAAACAAAAAACGAATTGATGTAATATAAGGATTTTTAAATAATTCTTGTTGGTTCCCACACCCCCACTAAAAAATAATATATATTATATAGCACACTACTGATGAGCACATGCTCATAACTGCTCATGAGCACATGCTCATCTGCTCATAACTGCTCATGAGCACATGCTCATCTGCTCATAGCTGCTCATGAGCACGTGCTCATCTGCTCATTAGACCCAATGGCCCGAAGTGCATTCTTCCTTCGTGGAAACCCAGACACCACTGCAGAAAAATTGATTAGTTTATGTACACAAATGTATAATTTTTCGTATTCGCATGTTTTCGCCATTTTCATTTCTATCCGGCCAATCCATGTAAAAAATGACAAGAAAAGACAGGTTAAATTAAAAGCAATTTATTTTAATGACTCGAAGTTACATGCTGTATTTATACTGGTCTTCTTTTACATATAATACTGTTCAAGTACAAGAATTCATTTCTATATTCGACCTATCAGTCGAGTCTAATCATCATTGCATGTCATCATCATTCTCTTCATCAAAATCGTACCGCTTTAAAAGCCTTCTTATAAGAAACTTTCTCTTATCAACAGCTGCTTCTAACGCTTCTTCTGGATCAAAATCATCGTTTTCCACACTCGCATCTTTTGTGTGCATTATCTTCTTATGTACTGGATCATTCTTTAGTTGTCTCGTCCACACGAGACGCTCCATATAAATATTTTCCAGTTCTTTCTGGAGTTTAGGCAGCATATTAGAGAAAGCTTTGTCCTTTGCGGATTGCTCATCTAGACCAGTGTTTATAAGGCTTTCTTTCATTTCCTCTAATGCCATATTTCTTTTTTGTTTTGCTTCTTCTATCAACGGTATCCAAGTGTCCATTTCCTCTTCAGTTTCTGACTCATTATCAGTCCTCCTCAAAATTTCAGACACATCAGTTGAAGCTGTTGAGACGTCGTCTTGGAAATCCTTTTCCTGGCCATCCGAGTCGGTTTGAGAGATGTTTCGTTCTTTTGCACGTAGGTGACAGTATTCCTTTTCGTGTCTTCGTAAATTGTAACCACGGTTAAATTGCTTACTGCAAAATTTGCAGCTCATTCCGTTAGCACTGACTGTGTAGAAATGCCTTGTTATTGAGCAGCACTGCAGTTTTATGAGCAGATGAGCATGTGCTCATGCATGAGCAGTTATGAGCAGATGACCATGTGCTCATGAGCAGTTATGAGCATCTTGCATCTGCTCTTCCCACAAAATTGTACCCGACATGATTTTAAAAATCTAACAATCTGTGCGTAGTAGTTCGGAGTTAAATGTTTCTTATAAGAAGGCTTTTAAACGGTTACGATTCTGATGACATGCAATGATGATTAGACTCGACTGCCAGATCGAATATAGAATTGAATTCTTGTACTTGAACAGTATTATATGTAAAAGAAGACCAGTATAAACACAGCATGTAACTTCGAGTCATTAAAATAAATTGCTTTTCCATTATACCTGTCTTTTCTTGTCATTTTTTTCATGGGTTGGCCGGATAGAAATGAAAATGGCGAAAACATGCGAATCCGAAAAATTATATATTTGTGTACATAAACTAATCAATTTTTCTGCAGTGGTGTCTGGGTTTCCACGAAGGAAGAATGCACTTCGGGCCATTGGGCCTAATGAGCAGATGAGCACGTGCTCATGAGCAGTTATGAGCAGATGAGCATGTGCTCATGAGCAGTTATGAGCAGATTTGCATGTGCTCATGAGCAGTTATGAGCATGTGCTCATCAGTAGTGTGCTATATAATATATATTATTTTTTAGTGGGGGTGTGGGAACCAACAAGAATTATTTAAAAATCCTTATATTACATCAATTCGTTTTTTGTTTTTTTTTTCGAGAAAAACAGTCGATTACCGTATTTGGTAAATGACTACAAGTTTTGTTTTTGATTTATTTACTTCCGTTGGATACCATGTGCTCATCGTTCTTTGTAGGGTAATTAGATATGATTATAATTTCATCATAACGATTGATTTGCTCATCTTCAATTTCACCTTTGACAGCTTCCACATACCCATCATTTATAAGTGTAGGGCACCATGGCTCTTTATCGCCAAACAAACCCGAACCTAGAAAAAACACAAAACATGAGCGACGACGAAGGAAGAATGACTCCGATCGAAAAAAATATCGTACTGTCGCTAACAAAAAAAGAATGTCTCAACAACGGATGCCTACACTGCGAACATACGGATGCACACGATCGTAAACTACATTTTCGCACTCGATACTGTGAGAATTGTCGTCTTGACATATGGCGTAAAACGGAAGATGCGCGAAAAGTCGAGTTCGAAGAAAAATTCAAACGAATCGAGGAAATAGGTACGCAGGAATTTATGTCGACCGGTCGCGTGTACTACACGAAACCCGCAGACTTCGAATACATTAATCTGAACAAGTCTAAAAAGTTCACGAGCATCAAACCGAACTTAGAAGATGCCGTAGCCGAATATCTCGCCCACCCAGATCGAGACAAAACACTCGAACAGTTGCTAGTCAAAAATACAGAAATTCCCGCACAGAACCCAAAATCTACGAATACGTTCACCTCAACGACGAGACAACATTCTCAAGTCAACACGCAAAGATCGAAGATGCAATAGCTGAACACTTGACAACATGTGGAAAACCAGCAGTAAAGAAGATAAAACAATTTCCAGAACTACAACAACAACTAGGACGTATTTTAGATAAATAAATAAAAAATGTAAAAATTTTTAAAATTAAATATAACCTTTTTTGCACGTTTCCTCGCCTCATGTAACTCCTCAGACTTTTTTTTTCTTTTCTTCTCATTCTCGACTTCGCTCGCAGCCAATCTGTAATAGTTGTCCAAGCTAACACCGGTTTTCTTCTCGAATTTTTCCTTCCTTTTTGTCATATCTGCAAATATCTCACCCACAAGCATCTGCTTACAGTTCGACAAATAAGAAAAGGTAGGGCCCTGCACACGTTTAGGAACAACAACACTCAGAATCAATTGTGATTGCATTTGACGCATCAATATATCATACAGGGCATCGTCCCGACGAATAAATTTCGGTATCAAACCCTTTTCAATCAAAATGTTTTCCAAATCTGTAATTTGCCATTCCGCCTTTTCAATTGGTAAACCAACCCCATTCTCACACTCTGTACTCAATTCAAACGATTTACCACGAAGAAACAACCTCTTCCCACTTTGCTTGCTTCATCTCGACTGAAAAGAGCGCGAAAATTTGAAATTTATCACCACCCCCAAGCACGACATCATCGCGTCGCGAGGTTTTAGGTTTGGGTCCATGACAGTCCGACGCAAACGAAAACACACTGATGGTGCTCTAAGTATTTAAGAGTGAATGTCAGTAAAAATCGAACATATGAGATATTTCGCGGCCACGACTGAAAAATCGATTTTGCTCAAATTTTGCCCAGATATACCTTATTATATCGGAAAATGCACCATATATTTTTTTAGGCCAAATGCTTTTTTAACTTTGAGAAAATGCCGTTTTAACACGACCACCCTAAATCGCCATTTTTTCTGGGAAAATATGTGCTGATTTTACAGATAAATTTCACGACGACAACCGTTTCTAATCGATCTAGAACCTTAAAAATCTTGTTTTCGGTTATTCAAAGGACCGGGTACGTGACTTACAAGAAATCTGAGTTACTTTTAGGAATAGAAATAATCGTAGTTTTGGAGCACACTATCTTACTTCATTTACGATACTCTCTTAACAAAACCGATTTTCACCATGGGATAAAGCTCCAAATCCATCATGCTTCTACTAGTTGGCTCTTTAATAAACAAGCTTTCAATTGACGTAAATACTTCTTTGGGAAAATGAATATTCGATAAACGACAGCGCGCTGAAATCGTCCGTTTTTAACGTCTTGCAAGCAAACGCTGTTAATTTACATACCGTCGAAGTAAACAATTTAATCAAGTATTCTAAGTATTTTACCTTTTGAGAAGAAGATATATTCTTGAATGGAGACTTTTTGCCTTGCTAAGTTTAAAATTGGTCCAAAAATCCTGATATATTTGTAAAATATCATCATATACAGGTATTTTGAGATATAATATTGTTGTCAGTTGCATAATAACTTCAGATCACTGTTCAATATTGTCTACTTTTAATAGCGCTAACATACAAATCGATGAGCTGTTTAGGGATTATATTTGCTACTAAATTTCCCAAAATTAGAACTTCAGTTGTTGTTTTGTTCCAGTTTGATCCATATAATGTACCATTTTACATATCGACTATGCTATCGAGTATAAATGTTTACGAATACATAAGTTAATTATTAAGCAGCTGTTAATAGCGTGCGTGTGAAATGAACATTAATCCATACCAGGTTTGTTATTTTATTACATATTCTACCACCTCAAACTCAAATTATAGCAAATAGTTTAGAATAATTATTTTAATGTGTGTTCACTTTGATGCTCAGTTAAAATAATCAGTAAAATTACTTTCTTTTGATACACTATTGTTTATTGACCTTATTATATTCCACAAGTACTAGTAACCCAAAAATACAGCATTGAGATATGTTACCCCAGTGCGACACTAGAAATTATTATTGTCTCCCCACACGTCGCGTTTAAAAAAAATGGAAGCTTGTTGCTCGTTTAACGCCGGATTAACCATGTGTCAGATGCAGCAAATGCCACGGGCCTCGCGCTTATGGGGGCATTGCGCTTTACTGTTCTACGCCCATTTTTACGAGAACACGGCCATTTTCTATTGGGACACACCCATTTTAGGTGCCTCGCGAATTTAGGGCCCCTAGGCTTGGCAGTTTGCCCCAGCACGGCCCCGGGAAGATATGCAATACTCGTGTGCATATAATCTCCAGTTGCGTTGAGCTGTTATATTATGATCCTGTTTATACATGTTGACCCAACAACTGGGCCAGGCAGGCCATTGTCTCGTTTATAATTGATGCTAATAAATTGAAATATTGAAAAAAATTATTTAACAATTTTGTGTGTCTTTAAATTCAAAGGTTTTCTTAACAAGGCGGATAGTGGGGGGGAGGGGGTTGGGGGCCTCGCGCTAAAATCTGCCACGAGCCTCGCGCGACGTTAATCCGGCCCTGGTCACTTGTCGGTAGTTCTTGTGGTTTTAATGCCAATTCCCAAAGAACGAAAGAGAGTACCGATGACTTCCCCCGTCGGAGAATTACTGGCGCAGCCCAGGCCAGCTCAGTGAAATATGGGGGCCCAGGGCCAATTATATCTTTGGCCCCGGTGAACCACAATAGTTCCCCTCCCACCCCTCCGTCGACAAACTTTTTACCCCCTTGCAAATTTGTATTTGCCGGCCCTACTTGAGCTGGGGTCGCGGAGAAAATTGCTCCCTTTGCCCCCCCCCCCTGCAAGGGCGGCCCTTGCGCCACCCTTTCTTATCATAACTATCTACTTCAAATAATTTTTAAAGCCCTGGTATTTTTCAAGTAGTTTTTTGTCCCGAAAAAGTAAAAGACTTAGAAATGGTGATTAAATTATTTACTACGGTATGTTATTTAATAACGAGCAAGGGTTATGGTAGGGATTTAAGTTATAAAATAGGGTTAGTGTAAAGCTTTGTTTCGTTTTGTCATTCTGAGGCCAGCGAAATAACCTCTTACGCAACATGTATGCGTACGCCTCTACTATCGTCAAGAAACAATCAATACGTATAATCGTTGTGGTCTGTGGGATTTTAATGAGATTTAATGACCTTGCAGTTTTAACACAATTAGCCGAATTCATATTAGAGACGGGAAACTCGTATTAGACGGGAAACTCGTCTTAAATTCGAATTTATCCGTCCCTAAATTCATATTCAGGCGGGTTTTCACAGACGAGTTTCCGTCTAAGACGAGTTTCGCGTCCCTAATTATATGAATTCGGCTATTCAAATATAAGGGCTGGTAAACTAAAAATAAAATCTCCTTATATTGATAAACATTATAAACGTTCATTTCATGTACACGCACGCTAACACCTGCTTAATAATTAACTTACGTCTTCGTAAACATTATAGTCGATACATAACTGGTACATTAATTTAATAATATGGACAAAATGGAACAAAACCTCTAGTGAAAGCAGCAGTTGTAGTTCTAATTATTTTGGTAAATTTAGTAACAAATATAATCCCTAAACAGCTCATCGCTTTGTATGTTAGCGCTATTAAAAGTAGACAATATTGAACAGTGATCTGAAGTTATCATGCAACTGACAACAATATTATATCTCAAAATACCTGTATATGATGATATTTCACAAATATATCGGGATTTCTGGACCAATTTTGAACTTAGCAAGGCAAAAAGTCTCCATTCATGCAAGAATATATCTTCTTATCAAAAGGTAAAATACTTAAAATACTTGATTAAATTGTTTACTTCGACGGTATGTAAATTAACACCGTTTGACTTGCAAGACGTCAAAAACGGACGATTTCAACGCGCTGTCGTTTATCGCGTATTCATTTGCCCAAAGAAGTATTTACGTCAATTGAAAGCTTGTTTATTAAAGAGCCAACTAGTAGAAGTATGATCGATTTGGAGCTTTATCCCATGGTGAAAATCGGTTTTGTTAAGAGGGTATCGTAAATGAGGTAAGATAGTGTGCTCCAAAACTACGATTATTTCTATTCCTAAAAGTAATTCAGATTTCCTGTAAGTCACGTACCCGGTCCTTTGAATAACCGAAAACAAGATTTTTAGGGTTTTAGATCGATTAGAAACGGTTGTCGTCGTGAAATTTGTCGGCAAAATCAGTGCATATTTTCCCACACAAAATGGCGATTTAGGGTGGTCGTGTTAAAACGGCATTTTCTCAAAGTTAAAAAAGCATTTGACCTAAAAAAATATATGGTGCATTTTCCGATATAATAAGGTATATCTGGGCAAAATTTGAGCAAAATCGATTTTCCGTCGTGGCCGCCTTATGTTTGATTTTTGTGGACATCCTCTCTTAAAGTTTAATGATCGCACTACTTTTACTATTTTTCTCTTTTTTAAACGTAAAAAAAAAACAATCAAGAGTTTTCTTTTCCAAAATCCTTAATTTTGTACACTGGTACTTATGTCCTGTCGTTAAGGCCAGTTTTCTTGCAATGTCAGCATAGACAGGCCTGGACAATGTCGTAAAGTACAATGTGTTCAGCCATGTACAACAGTTAATGACTTTTGCTATTCAACCCGGATTAGTGATATTCAAATTTCGCCAGGTTACTAGTCGCGTAACCATGAAATTAAGCGTTGTATCCACAGAATAAAGATCAGTAACAGAAGGGCAACTCAGCGGTGCAACGTGTCCTCGTTTTTTTATGCAAAAATATGCAGTTTACTGGCCAGAAGGCGGAGCAGCCAGCCAGTACAGCGTGTTTATTGGCCAGAAAATGTCATTGACTGGCTAGGAACATGGCGGCCAACATGCGTGATGCGACATGCGCGAGGACAGAAACTTCAAAGCTTCCGACGTAAGTTGCCCTTCTATGTGGATCTTTATTCTATGGTTGTATCCAAGATTGTTTTATTTCGAACCTAGCAATCTCCACTTGTTCTTGCACAATTTCAGGCTCACAAAAATCACCAACTTTAAAAACTTTAGAGTCAAGTAAGCCATAATTCTACCAAAATTCGAAGGTTCTAACTCCTGATAGATTACACACAAATTTTCAAGTACGTTCTCTCTTCCAATACGAACTATCATGTTTTCAAATAAACCCCCACGCTTTCCCAAAAGCAATTTTAAATGGAAACGAAAAGTATTCACACTCAATTCAGTGTTATTTTCCCTTAAAACCCCCACTATTAACCCTCCCGCCATCTTGAAACAAAATGGCGACTAATCGGAAAGCTCTCGTTGTTTTATCATCATCGGAGAACCTTCGGAAAATACGTCATCGATTATGCAAATTAATTATCGGAAAGCCCTCGTTGTTTTATCATCATCGGAAAACCTTCGGAAAAGACGTCATCGATTATGCAAATTAATTTGCATAACTCATGAATTATTAATGGTTAACTAGGCTAATTATCCGCATAGAAACTGGTTTATGAAAATGTATTTTAATTTTGAGATAGGTAATAGGACCTCTACATGCGTCTTGGACCTGTGGTGTACTTAAAATCATTATTTATCTAATGGATTACTGTTATTTCCAACGAGGTCTTGAAAGTAGACCATGCCGTGAAACATTGTATAAAAGGTGCACGCGTTGTTTTGTCTCTTTTTGTCATTCCATTGTAGAAATATCGTGATTGAAGTTAGCATGTGCTGTATGTAAAGTTATTACTTGGTAATTGATAGGTGTAATTTGATGATGCACATGAATTTATCGATATCACAGGGTCGGATTTGACCATACTGCGATGTTGTAAATTAGGAATTGGTAACATGACTTGTGATTTTGCGCTGTGTAATTTTCCTGTATCTCATTTGAGTAAAAGGTTTTCTTAAATATATCTTCACAGGGTCTGGAAAGTAGATCATGCAGTGAGATATTGTAAGCTTAATCCGTGTTGTTAACTGTGTATTCCATAATCTGTCCGTCACATGTGGTTAAGTCTATGTGACGATTGTAGGTTTATCCCTTAGTATTGAAGTATGGATGCAGTTAGATTATCTACATACTCACAGGGTCTTGAAAGCAAACCATGGCGTGAGATATGCATGTCATGAGTCCTATGGTTTATGTCATGTATCTAACTATTGATAGGTAGAATAAGTAGTTGTTGTACAATCTACAAAAATACGGTTTGTAGAATCTGGCAGAACATTTAATTATGCCACAAGGGAAACTTTATTTAAAATTGGTGTCTTAGACTAATCATCCCAGATGTTTTGTAAAATGGCGCCCAGGGCCTGGCAAACATTTTTATGACTGCACAGTACGGCAGTCATTACGTAGTATGTACCATATAGGTTAATACCTTTAAGTAATATATATAATATATAATAGGGACTGATTGCCCAAAGCAGTTCGAAGCAGTCCGAGCCAGTTCCGCGTTTCAACGTGGTGTGAATAGGTGATATATTCGGTCAATATCATTAAAAATGACTGTAGAGAAAGGCGAACATGGGTCGAACGGCATGCGGAACGGCCCTGGACAAACTATCCCATTGGTTCCACAAAATTACATTAAGGAGATAAGTGGATGGTATTGGAGAGATGTTGTGATTTTTAATGAAACATTGAATAATGATGTGATTGTGTATTGGTGCTATAGCAAACTTCACAGAGTCTCGGGTTGACCATGCTTGTTAAGTATGTTAGCGGATGGTATATCATATGGAAGATACAGTATATATAGTTGTGTTAATTGTACTTTTTCATTTGTTTGGCCCTCGACGCGTTTCGGTCTCTTGACCTTCATCAGGAGGGGCTTTTAGGGATGGGAGTCGATGTTTTGTTGGTTAGTGGCGTGAAAAATGGTAGTGAGATTGGTGTTGTTCATAATGAGTGATGGAGAAATGGTGAGTGGTAAAATGATGGAAAACAATGAAACATTGATGAAATAAATATGAAATAAATGATGAAAAGCATTGGAACCCAGAAAAATCTTAGTTTAACTATCTTAACGTAAAAGACTTACTGAATGCTTTGTTTGGTGGCAGTCCGCATCGTCCAGCCATTTTACTTTTGGGGGTTGACTATTTTCAATTCCCTCGAGTTATCCTTTTATTTTTTGGTTGTTCGCCAAATGTGCGTATTCAAGAATGGGTGTTGTGCCCTTGAAGTCCAGTTTTAGTAAGTTGTTCTTGAATAGTTGACGTCATGTGGTTTGGTAGCGTGCATGTTTGTCAGGTGTTAATTAGGTATCAGTTTGTATGTATAATTAGAGTGTGATGTGCCGTGGGCTAAACTGATAACCAGGGAATGTGTAAAAAAAACCAATTTTGTATAGACATAAGTGTGAGAATTGCTTGTCTGCCCCCAGAGCTAGTTGGTGAAGGAGGGAATTGAATTGGACCAGGCATATGCATTTAGAAAAAATGCATATAAAACATAAAAAAACACATAAACACTCGTAAAAATATTAATAGTATTATGTACATCATGATGAGTATTTATATTATTATATACAAATTGTCGCGCGTGCATGGTAGGATCCATATACATATTGTGGTATATACACCGACTGTGTATATCAATTTAATTAATTAGGATTTCATATTCCTTTGTTTAAACCTCGGTGATGTGATGTGATGTGATCTAGATGGGATGCAATTGTCCCTATAGTTTGTAACTATTTGATTTATAAATAATATGTATCTCTAAAGAGTGAGAAAGGCTTAAAAAAGAGTAGCAGTAGGCTGAAATTTATGAAAAAGTTTATCGTCGAATTTTAGTTATCTGATGGCACGATAAGTTTTTTGTTGTTGATTGCAGGGAAAAAAAAAATCCAACTAGATTGCAAGAGCCTTCCTTATATCTCTTGTTTTTCTTTTGTCCCCCCATCATCATGCCTTTTTTGTTTTGGTATTGTCTTCAGACATCATCATTCTCTATCTTGGTCTTTGGTGTATGTTTTCAAATAAGCATGACAGCAGTGATTTGTTGTTTGCGTTATGTTTCTGTATAGTGTCACTGTACATAATTAATCGCTGGATTTGTTTCCAGTCTTTTTTAGTTTGCTGCTTACTAGCATTTCTTTAATGTTTTTATTACGTTTGTATGCGACCATAGGTATATTTGGCCATAGTATTTTTAACGTTGGGTCGCTTTCTATTAGGTGCCAGTGTTTTTGTAGGATTTGGCCAATATGTGTTGTGTTAGTATTGAAAGGAATGCTAAGCGTTGGTCGAGTTTCTGTTTTGTTTGGTTTGTCGTTGTAAAGTAATTGTTTTTGTGTGTGTTGTGTTGCTTTCCCAAAGGCATTGTCAATTGTGCCAGTTTTGTATCCTCTAGTCATCAGAATAATTTTACGTTTTTCTAGTTGGTTTCGTAGTATTGTGTCATCTGTGATGATTCGTCTGTAGCGTAGCGCCTGGCTGTAGATTACGCCTTGTTTACAAGTGTTGGGGTGAAAAGAGGTGTTATGTAGTAACATTGTCTTGTCTGTTGGTTTGATGTATACGTCTGATTCTAGTTTGTTTTGTTCGTTGATATAAATCCTTGTGTCTAGAAAATGTACAGTCTTAGTAGAGTATTCAAATTCGAATTTGATAGTCTTGTGTAGTGTGTTCATATATTCAAGAAATCTAATTAAGGATGCTTCACCGTGGCACCATATAGCAAAAATGTCGTCCAGAAATCTGATCCACTCTAGAGGAGTCAGACCTTCTGGTGCATTCTGGAGGATTTTTTCCTCTAGTGCAGCCATAAATATATTGGCATATGAAACCGCCACGGTTGTTCCCATAGCAGTCCCGTGTGTTTGTAGGTAGTATTTGTCGTTGATTTCAAAGTAGTTGTTTTCAAGTATTAGTTCAAGCATGCTTCGTATCATTTGTATGTTGACCCCTGTAGTGTCGTGGTTGTTAAGGTGTTTGGTGGAAGCGTCAATTCCCGCACGGTTGGGAATATTCGTATATAGACTTTTAACGTCAATTGTGATTAGTATAAATTCATTAGGTAGTGTATCGTTTAGTTTAAAAATGCGTTTAAGAAAGTCTGTAGAGTCCTTTATATAGGATGGTATGTATTTTATGAGTGGTTTTAGATAAACATCTACATACTCTGATAATCTGACGGTGGGGCCCTCACATCCTGAGATAATTGGCCTTCCTGGTACGTCAGGTTTGTGTACTTTGGGAAGCAGGTATAATGTAGGCTTCCTAATTGGTTTATCAATTAATAGGAATTTAAATGTTGTGTGGTCAATAAGTTGATCTGTGAAAAATGTTTTCACGATCTTGTTCAATTTAGTAACCAGTTGTGGGAATGGATCCGTTTCGATAAGTTTGTAGTTTCGTTTTTCGTTTAGTTGTTTATTCGCCTCCGCTATATAAGATTCTCTGGGCCAGATAACTATAGCGCCCCCTTTGTCGGCGGGTTTCACTATAACTTGTTCGCTGTTGCGAAGGTTCATTACAGCCTGTGTTTCTGCATTAGAAACGTTGTTATTTAGCCTAGTGGTGTAACTGTCTTTGTTTAGCTCGTGAGAGGTTTTGAGTTCGAGTAAAACACGAGACATGTATTCCAAAAGGTTAGCATTGTCCGGTAGTGGTGGTGTGAAGTCACTTTTCGCTTTGAATGGATGTTTTATATAGTTGTTATTCGAATGTCTGTAATGGTATTGCAGGTACATGTTTCTTCGGTATTGTAGGTATAATGTATAGACAGATTGGTAACCAATGGGTTTAGGTTTGGGAACAAATTTAAGTCCCTTGTTTAGTATGCTTTTAGTAGCATCCGAGACATTTATATTTGATAAGTTAATTATATTATCCCCTGCCTTTTGTTTTTGGATTTTATTGAGTAGTTGTTTTTTTGTTTTGTGTCTGTTCCCGTTTTGGTTTCGTTTGTTCTGTAGTTGTGCTAATAGTTTTGGTTTGGTTATTGTTATTTTCGGTTGTTGTTGGTCCTTTGTTTGTTCTGAAGATAGTCTAGGATGTGTCTCGGTTGGATAAAATTTTTAATTTGTTGTTGGATGTGATTTGATAGTAA
>CACRXK020000892.1:1028-64852 GCA_902702795.2 Paramuricea clavata
GAGTATTTCTGCTCATAACTCAGAAAAACTAAAATGCACTGGCTTCAATTTCCCCCCCTGAGTTAGCCTTCCAGTTTATTTATAGTTCAATGTTCCAAGGCTCCTCAACAGGGGGAGGGGTGTAAATCCTGCGTATTGATCATTTACGTGGAATGCATTGCTTATTTTTAGATATTTTGTTTTGACGAGCAAGCATCATGAAGGTTTTACCAACTGGGGATCCAATGTTTCCTGGAATTGGAATTCAGAAGATGTTGGACCTCACAGGAATCTTATTGGTGTGTGCACTACATTGTTATTTTACTCTGTCTAACAACGGGCAGTTTTAATTGTCATTAGGAGAATGTGTTGGGCGTCGTCAATTGACTTGTGACCAGACAATCAACGCTTCCAGAAAGTACATCACCTTCGCTACAGAGCCGTGTTTTCATGACTCCAGGCACTGACTAACGTCACATACACCATTTAAGCGAGGCTTTATAGCTAAAGTGACATACTTTCACGAAGGGTGTATTGTGTGATTATTTTGTTCCGTTGTGAAATTTATTACTAATATATATTATGCATTGGTAGGTGATTTGGCAAAGTCCATCAGAGCTCGGACCAATATCACATTTGGTCTTTATCATTCATTGTATGAATGGTTTAATCCTTTGTATTTGAAAGACAAAGCAAATGGCTTCAAAACTCGTGTTTATATCGCAGTAAGTATGATTTTGTTACCATCATCACCACCATTGCAATCACCACCAACACTTCTGTTACCATCATCATCACCACTGCTTCCACCATCATTACCATCACCACCATCAACATCACTACAACCACCAACACCATCACAACCATCATTATCACCATAACCATCATCACGACCATGACCATCATCACAACTACCACCACCATCATTCCTACCACCATTATCACCATACCATTATCATTATCCCACTATTGCTATCACCAGCATCTTCATCACCGCCATCTTCATCACCACCATCTTCATCACCACCACCATCTTCATCACCACCACCATCTTCATCACCACCACCATCACCACCACCATCATCACCACCATCTTCATCACCATCTTCATCATCACCACCACCATCATCACCACCATCACCACCATCATCACCACCATCATCATTACCACCATCACCACCACCATCTTCATCCCACATCATCACCACCATCTTCATCACCATCTTCATCATCACCACCACCATCATCACCACCATCTCCACCATCACCACCATCATCACCACCATCATCATTACCTCATCATCACCACCATCTTCATCACCACCACCATCTTCATCACCACCACCATCTTCATCATCACCACCATCTTCATCATCACCACCATCATCATCACCACCACCATCATTACCATCATCATTACCACCATCATCATTACCACCATCATCATCACCACCATTTTCACCATCATCACCATTATCATCATTATAATTACCACCATCTCCATCACTTAACCATCACTACTACCGTTATCACCATCATTATCACCATCATCACCTGTGATCATCACCATTATCATCATTATAATTACCACCACTCCATCACTTAACCATCACTACTACCGTTATCACCATCATTATCACCATCATCACCTGTGATCATCACCACCACCACCAGCATCATCACCACCATCACCACCATCATCACCACCATCACCCCCATCATCACCACCATCATCACCATCATCATCATCACCATCATCATCATCACCATCATCACCACCATCATCACCACCACCATCATCACCATCACCAACATCACTACCATCACCACCACCAAACCACCACCAGCATCATCATCACCATCATGACAATACAGTTTATTGCTTTTTAAGAATATTCTAATGCCTGAACTGTATGACATGGTAAACAGATTCAAACCAGAATATATTTGGTCAGATGGAGATTGGGAGGCGAAGGACACATACTGGGGAAGTACAGAGTTTCTGGCTTGGCTTTACAATGACAGGTGAGGTTTGAGGATAGCCCTGATTATGCATGTTAAAGCTTAACCATACTGTTAAGGGTGTGTACTAATCATCCTTACTTGCACCTGATCACTGACTCGAAGGCTTTCTAAGGGCGCCTCTGGCAGACACCTTATGACTCATGTCTGACCTTATCCCAACCAACTCTCTCAACATTCCCTGTGGGAGGAACCAGAGTACCCAGAGAAAACCCACGACTTTCGGGAGAGTGTCGACTGACTCTTTTCACATAAGTATTACGAGTCGATCCGCAGTCACCGAAGCCCCTAAGTTGCAATTGTGCCTTACATTGTTTGCTTGCTCTTCTTACAGTCCAGTCAAAGACACAGTTGTGGTGAATGATCGTTGGGGTGATAACTGCAGGTGTCGTCATGGCGGGTCTTATACTTGTGCTGATAGATATGACCCAGGTACAGCGGTACACCGGTATATATAGAGGATATTACGCGGCGGCGCGAAGATATGACTTTTATCTTCGAGTGGTGAAAACAATATTTACGAACGAGCGCAACGAGTGAGTAAAATATTGTTTTTAACACAAGAAGATAAAGTCATATCTTCGTGCCGCCATGTAATGTTCTGTTTATTGTATAGTCCCAAGCAAAAAATTGTGAAATTTCACGCTCAAAAGCAAATTGGAAAAAGTTACGTGATCGATATAGTGAAGATAGTCACTAGTGAAGATACTGAAAATATCTCGCTGTGTATTTTTCAGTATCTCACTCTCTACTATATAATAAATTATATAGAGAATAATACATGGGTGCGCGGAAATACCAGATTTATTTCTAGTGTTGAACATGGTATCTCGCGATAATTTTTACAGAAAAGCGATAATTGAAAAGCGATAATTTTCACATGTGAGATTATCATAAATAATCTCACATGTGAGATTATCACTTTTATCATTGCTCGAAATCTCTATAAAGCACTATACTTTATATAATAAATTAATTTTACTGATATACCATAATGCTACATCCAAACATGGCATCCATTGTTTCACGCATTCAAAATTGTTCACTCAGGTATATTGCAGAAACACAAGTGGGAGAATGCAATGACAGTGGATAAAAAGTCTTGGGGATTTCGACGTGAGGCCAAGCTAGAAGATTTTCTTACCATTCATGAACTGATTTCAGAACTTGCTGAAACTGTGAGGTATATATACTACTAAATACACTACTAAATTGTTTCAAAACGTCACTTTCACCGTTTGAGAACAGTTTCTAAACGGAGCGAGATTAGCAGGCTAGAGCGAGATGAAAACGGAGCGCCTGGAGCAGCCCTTCAGATATCCGTTTGAAGTCCTGGTCTAATAATGATTTGGGTATGGCCAATACTGTTTTGCTCTACTGAGGCTCTGGTTATTAATTGATTTGCGAAATGAGTATGCGAAGAATGGAAAGTCGAAGCTTCAAGGTCGCTGTGAGTTGAGTGGTGGGCAAAGGCTTGCGAGCTTCGTCTATTTGGTATATTGTCCTAGTGCAAGACCGGGCTAAAAATTTCAGCTTGTCATGTCTGCAAGTACCAGCGAATTACACACAGCCTCTGGCGAATGGCTGTCAAATGGTTTCTTAGCGCTGCCGAAATTCGCCGTTCGCCGGCCTAAAACAAGCGGCTTGGCGGTTTCGTGTGTAGCGGCGCTACCTGCAAGTTCCTCGGAAGCTAACTGCAATCCTTGGTCAGAAGGTCTTATACATGCTTAAGTAAAGTAGAAAATTTCAATTCTCACACACAGCTGAGGGATGCTGCACACGCAAGGCAGCCAGACCTTTAATCAACAAAAATTTCTCATATTTACAATAAACAGATCCGTACAAACTGCAATTCACTAATTATCACGTGTTAGACTAGACCCAATTCTAGTTAGCACACTACTGCAACTGCATAATAACTTAGGCACTACCTGCCAATAGGGTGGGTGGGTGGGACACAGGTCAGGCTAGCACGAGGCAAGCAAAAAAGTGACTCTGATGACCTTGACCCCACCCTTGACCCAATCCCCCAGCAGTGTGAGAAAAACATTTTCTGCCTCTTTCGTTCCTCAGCCAGCAGAAAATAACACTTTTTCCGAATACATTTTGCAAAATGTTAGTGACCAGATTTAATAAGAGTCGTACTCAAGAGGCATGTGTACAGAAACGCCGTTCCTTTTTTTTGAACCGTTTCCAAACCAAGCACCTCAGGTCTCAAAGCAGTAAACTTGAATGCTTTTCGTTTAAATTTCTTTGCTCTATTTGAAATATTTTGGGTTTACATGAGTGTTAATTTAATTTGTAAACAAAATGTGATGCGTAGTTTGAACACACGTAATTCTGCCGACATTATTTCGCTCCCGTGTAATGAGTCTGAGCTTTACTGAAATATAAATCACTTTGCAACAGTTGTGGCGGTAATCTGTTAATGAATGTCGGACCTACCCACGATGGTCGTATAGTACCAATATTTCAAGAAAGACTCACACAGATGGGAGATTGGTTGAAAGTGAACGGTGAAGCTATTTACGCGTCAAAACCATGGCGGGTGCAGAACGAAACAAAAACTGAAGGAATATGGTAAGAATACTACACACGTCAAAATCTCACAACTTGTCAACAAGATGTGTTCTCAAAAGGCTTGTAGCAAGCTTGTCAACAAGATGTGTTCACGACTGCAGGCTTGTACCAAATTTGTCAACAAGTTGTAAAGCCTGGTTCACATATATGCCTGCGACGTACCGGCGACGATGCCGGTGGTAGCTTAAAACGTAAATTATGTGAACATTTGTTCGCCGATTGCCTCCAGTGCCACAGTTACATCGGCGGTAGGCCGGGAAAGTTGACTTGAGTTCAACTTTGCCGGTATTTCGGCGGCAAGTAGAGGCATAATCATACAGTCGCAGGCATGCCGCAGGCATATGTGAACCAGGCTTAACAATGCTGTTATTTTATCAAGTTGCTACAAAGTTGCCACTTACAACCTTTTGAGAAATTGTTGAATTGCAGGCGATAACAAGTTGTTGGAACAACTTGTAACAAGTCTGTGGAGCTCAACAACCTCGTAGCAAGTTGTCAACAAGCTGGGAACAAGCAGTGCGAACACATCCTGTTGACAAGTTGTTGGAACAGCATTGCTACAAGTCTGCTGCAGGTTTGTTAAAACTTGTGCGTTTTTACGTGTGTATATTACTGTCAAATGTTCTCCCCCCAAGGTACACATCAAAAGACGACGTTGTTTATGCCATCGTGCTACAGTGGCCACGTAGTAACACATTGGAGTTAATGGCGCCTGTTGCAGACCCTGATCATACGAAGGTGGCTATGTTAGGGTTAAATATGGATATAGAATGGAAACAAGGGACAGGAGGGAAAGGTATGGTTATACAAATGCCTCAGGTACCTGTCACGAAGCTCCCGTCTGATTGGGCCTGGGTTTTGAAACTGGCAAATGTCGAGTAATGTTTGGGAGTCTACAGCAGTAACAATAGACTAATCTTAATTCTTAGTTGTAACTAATTATGTGGTATTTACACTCTAAGTTTCTGTGATCACAATTGGAATTTTGCATTGGTAATTTGTAAGTTTTGAAGGTTTGGTAAGAAATGTTTGAGGGAACTGACATAGTGTTAAACAATAAGTCAGTTTCCTCAAACATTTCTTACATTTATACCCATGCAAAATTCCTACTGTGATCACAGAAACTTTGATAGTGTATACCAGGTTCAATCACAGCACGGTATTTAGAGTATAACTCAGTAAAGATCAACACAGTCATGAATCTAAACTAATCAAAAGGCACGATATCTGTATTTAATAGTTCAGAATATATACTATAGTTCAAACACAGCACGATCTAACTAGGAATGTTATAAAATAATTGTTTTTATGAATAATAATAAATACTAATGAATTGCTCATGTTTAAAACACTAGTGGTTTTGTTTTGCGGAAATACGACCGAACTTTATTAGTTTGGTGAAACCTTCGATCAGTAAGTGAAAAAAATGTAAAACTATAATTCATACGTCCTTGTATTTTATAAGTGTCGTGATAAAATTTCATTCATTTCTTATATTTTAAGTTTTTAACATAACTTTTAACAACTATGTCTATATACAGCACCAATTTCTATTTTTCTTTATTTTACTTTTAACTTCCTTTAATTCTCCTGGCCTCGCCACCTTTCCTACCAAAAAAATCAGCTTGTACTCCGTATCCACTAACATGAACAGAAATGGCGACGTTGCCGTGAATTGTGTCCATTTAATACCATCATGCACTGCGGGCCCTGTCATGGTAGCCTCTGATTGGCCAGTTTTCGTTGTGTTCAGTCCATATTCACTGATGGTTAGTGTTGATGTTTGAAATATCTTGCAACCGGGTGCCACAATTGTATTGCTTTCTAAAGTGTCCTCTGTTTCAGAAAAGGTAGCTGGCATTATACCAGATTGCTTTAAGCTGAACTTAGGTAGCGTTACGTAAACCGGCTTTGGTTTACTCTGCGTCAACTTTCTCACCAATATTTCAAAATTTCCTGGAGTGAAATGTTTTGAAATATCGTCCAGACCTTTGGTTTTGTCGTATGGTAAATACACCAACATACACATGTTGTGAGCGGTTAGAGGCAGTTGTAAAACCGTTGCGTTGATGCTGTCACAAGTTACACAAACTAGCCCAGATCTCTGGACCATCATCTCGACTTCGATTCTTTCAGATTCGGAAATATGGAATGTTCCTTTGGTTGTAAGGTTTTCTATGAAAGGCTCCCTCCATGCCATTTCCACGTAGAAACCAGATGTCACGAGTATATCTTGCGGGCAGATATTATAAAATGCTGCTCTACGAAACTCCTCTGTGAATCTTCCTGACCGATCCGATTTCTGAAGCTTTTTCTTTAACTTTGACGCATTTACATTGTTATTCGCTATTGGTAGAATCTTCATTTCACAATTGTAATACTTTGCAATGATTGCTGGAACTTTTCTGTTTAATTTTAAACCATTTCTAAGCCAGATATTGTAAAGTATGGTAATTTCATTGCCTAGCAAGTCACTTTTGCCTTCCAGAAAACTACGCGCGAATTTTATCGCTTCATGAATACTGTTATCATCTTCGCTAATGTCTTTGGGGCTTTCGTGTTTTGGGCCATTTATGAGTATTGCCAAACACTGCAGAATTGCGACGTTCGCTGAGGCAACCATGTAATTTTCCGAGGTCTTGTTTTGTAAATAGTGCATAGCTGCATTGTTTAGCAACTCTTGAACCTTCCTTTTGTGGTTGTTGACCTCTTCGTTTCTTTCGCTAAGTCAAATGAAATAAAAGGAACTAATAACGGGGGAAATGGATAGGTGGTAGATGACACTACACATGACGTAAAACGCACAAGTTGTTACAGGTCTGCAAACAAGTTACAAATCTGTTCACAAGCTGTCGGCAAAGTTGTGTTCGTACTGCTTGTTCCCAGTTATTGTAACAAGTTTGGAACAAGCTGTTAACAACTTGTAACAAGCTTGATGGCATTATTAGACTTGTTACAAGGTTGTTCTAACAAGCGTGATACAGTCATGATATAACAAGAATGTTACAAGGTTGACCACACAAGGTTGTAAAAATATTGTTAATCATGACTGCATCGGACTTGTTGGAACAACCTTGCAACGAGTCTGAATGTCTGATAATAGCAACAAGGTTTGTTACAAGTTGTTAACAGCTTGTTCCAAACTTGTTGACAACTTGGGACAAGCAGTGCGAACACAACTTGTTGACGGCTACAAGATGTAAGATTTTTGCGGGTGTGTATCATAGCTCACTTTCGTCATTTATTTTGAACTTGACGTAATGGCATGCTCCGTGACGCGGTGATAATTTCAATCATAAGTTATCAGATCTTATATTTTAATAGTTCACGATATTTTATATTATATTTTATATTTAATATAGTACATCTTAAAATACAAATTGTATTTAGGCGGTGAGCAGGCTCAAATCGTGTTATATTTACTTAGGTCTTGACAATTTTAATTCAGATTAGTATTCAAGTATTTAAATACCTTAAATCATTTGATGGATTGCTCATTTTACGTTGTCATTAACCGTAAGCCACACACAAGTATAAACGTTTAGTATCACACGAAAACATAGTCTGTATAATCTGTGTTCGTATCAGAAATATAATTCATCCATCCAAGTTACTTAGCAAAGCAAACATGATTCAGTTATGTCTTTGTAAATAGTTGTCTCATCTGTATTGTCATGCAAAGTATATGCGACGGGTGGCCATGCATGTAAATATATCTTTAGTATTTTATATCTAGTGTCACGGGTGACCATATAGTCGAGCGTTGCTCGCAAGCACATTCTGAGATATCGACATTTTTACATCTGGGGCCGGTTGTATAAAAAAGTGATTAAAGTTCACTATAGTTAGTGGAAACGTCATCCAATAATAAGCGACTACAAAATAGTGATTAAAAAAGTGATTAAGGGCCTTTTCATATGGGCAAAACTTATCCCGGTTAACGAGACTCAGAGAACTTTTTGACTAGCCAAATACTTTTGTTCTGTTCATATGGGGAAATATTATCCCACTTACCGGGAAAAGTTTCCGGCTGTGACGTAGCACTGAACATCAATTGAATTGAAAAGTTGCTGACACGACAAAAAGTTATCCCGCTAAGCGGGAAAGTTGTGTTCATATGGGGAAAACATTATCCCGGTCACCGAGATCTCGCCTGTCAACAAGCGAGATCTCGGTATGCACGGGAAAACTTTTCGTCTCATATGAACGCAATGTAACTTTTCATATTATTTTCGTAACATGATGAGATCTCGCTCGTAAACTTGTCGAAAAGTTTTCTCGCTAACCGGGATAACTTCTGCCCATATGAACAGGCCCTAACAGTTTTATACAACCGGCCCCCGAAGGGCTTTCCCCGGAATCCGCAGGGCCACAGGCTGATTTATAGTACACTTTGCCTAATGTAACGGAGATCAATACCTGAACTGGATTATTGCATTTGATACTGTAGAATAATCTTAAATGAAGTTTATAATGATACTTACTTTATAATAATCAGCATATAATAGGTACATTATAGTCATTGTACTGATATTATTATTTCTGTGAATACTTCAGTTAAATCTACAGCTCGGTGGCGTTAAAATGTTTCGTATGTTTGCAAATTCAAACAAGTGATGGAGAAATTTCTTTTAGCCAAATAATTTGTTAGTATTTAGTGAGTTAAGAATTCCTAGACACACCCTCTATTTCCGATAGAGCATTCTTTGCAAATATTATGAACGACAAATATACATAAATATTTTCAATATGTTGCGCCTAGATAATTCGACAGACACGGGCGTTTCTCGTGCGAATTAAATATTCAACTCAGCATGGCCATAAATTGTTTAATTAAGAACTCGATATCAATGTGAACCGGGCGTATTACAAAAATTACAAAACGTATTACAAAAATTATTTTCATATAATTGTAGGTTCGAAGTAACCTAATGTTAGTTTCACTTGTTTCTGTATTGTGTAAAATTTTCATGTTAGGCAAAACGTAAATTTATGTCACTGTGAAAAAGGATTTAACTGTACAGCCATACTGGTATTGTTCTTGGCGTGAATCGAAGTTTGCCAATTGTTTTTAAAAATACATACAATTTTGTGTATGTTTTGCTTGTCGAGAGCATAAATACTTAAAGAATAAAGTACATAAATTCGTACTTTAGCATGCAATTAAACAGCTGAAATGTCTATAGTTACTGTTGCCTACGCGACAACGCGTCACTAAATTATTATATATTCGTTTGTGTGTTTTAAATCGTAAATTTGCTTAACTTGGAACCGGTAACTAAGAAACAACGAATATCTACATAAAGAATAGCAGTAGCAAAACTAAAATTTGGATGCGGAGTATAATGGTGCTGTCGATATATTTTGTTAATAAGTATGTCAAAAATGCCTTTAAAGCGTCTGGTTAGTTCTACACTCAACCTTGAGAGGTCTATATTATACGGTTGAGTTGTGTATGACCAATTTTAGTTACATAGGAAGTACGCTAAATAAATTTGTATTGATTGGAGAAGCTTCTGTCATAAACTATACGTCTGGCTACTACAAAAGTCGAAGGGTTCCCTCGAGTGAAGTTTGTCTTGGCCGAGGTCTTGGCGAGGTTTGGCGAGTCAAAGCAGGTTTGGGGTAATTTAAATTCTAACAAAGAGCAATTTGAAGCAATCTCAGATTAAAAGCTATACTGTCTTACTGAAGACCGTCGCTCCTGGCATTTTTTTATAAAAGACCTTTTGGAATATTAGAACTGCTAGTGGAAGCGTAGAAGATTATTTAAACTTTAAAGTAATTTGATATCAAACGTACCGTGTTTGCGCTAATATTTATACTTCGCGTACTGCTGTTAGCAAACTAATATTGTCAATTTTAATTGCGACATTTGGACATTATTTGTCAGAAGGGTGTACCAAAATTTGCCTTCGTAAAGTCACCGACAGAGAATATTTACAACTTTAAAATATCTTTGGAATTTTTGGCACTCTCTAGCAAGCTCTCTTAGTTTGGTTACTTTGGCGACAGTTTAAAGCTCGTGAGAAACTGAATATTTAAATACCACACCTGTCAGATATCGGTGTCCAACGGTAGAAACCTCGCGAAAGGTCTAAGGTAAGACTTTGATTTATAAAAACTGTCCTATACTAAACAAACTAGAGCGAAATGCCGTGTGCAATTGACTACGAATGCTCAAAAGAAAGCGAAGGGACTTTATTACTTCCCATACTCAACGAAAGCGAATGGTCGAAAGCAGTTCGTATCATATTCTATTTCGTCGCGCTAATATGGTCGTTTACCGGTGTAGCGATCGTCGCTGACGTATTCATGTGTGCGATCGAAACGATCACGAGCAAAATTAAAATCGTAAAAGTTGCTAAACCCGGCGCCGACAACGACTACGAGGAGGTGGAAGTCCGAGTCTGGAACGACACCGTCGCGAATCTGACCCTAATGGCGCTGGGGTCGTCCGCTCCGGAAATCCTTCTATCCATTATTGAAATAGTCGGCGCGAATTTCGAAGCTGGGAAACTTGGACCGAGCACCATAGTCGGCTCAGCTGCTTTTAATTTGCTGGTGATAACCGGAGTTTGTGTCATGGGTATTCCGAACGGCGAAGTACGAACTATCAAGTCGTTGAAAGTTTTTGGCGTGACGGCTGTTTGTAGCGTGATGTCGTACGTATGGTTGATCGTTATACTGAGGCTTCACACCGAGAATGTGGTGGATTTGTGGGAAGCTATCTTCACTTTCCTGCTCTTCCCAATTCTGGTGATCATTGCCTATATGGCGGACAAGGAGCTAGGGTGTTCCTCTGGCGGAGTCCGTCCTTCCCAGGATATCGGGATGCTGGAATTAGGTAAGAATTAGATGAAGTATCGTTAAGCCCTTTGGGAAAAGTGGGTTTCAGTCAGCACACGCGTGAAAATCTCGCATCTTGTAGCAAATCTGCCAACAAGCCGTCAACAAGTTGTGTTCACACTGCTTATCCCAAGTTTGCAACAAGTTGTTAAGAACTTGAAACAACCTTGTTAATATTATCAGACTGGTTGCAAGGTTGTTCCAACAAGTCCGATACAGTCGTGATATGACAATCTTGTTACAACCTGGTGTCGTCAACCATGTAACGTTCTTGTTATATCATGACTGTATCAGACTTGTTAGAACAACCTTGTAACATGTCTGATAATGCCATCAAGCTTGTTCCAAGTTGTTAACAGCTTGTTCCAAACTTGTCACAACAACTGGGAACAGCAGTGCTAACACAAGTTGTCGACAGCTTGTGAACAGATTTGCAACAATTGTTTGCAGACATGTAACAACTTGTACGTTTTTACGTGTGTAGCCTTCTATGCCCCTTATCGTACAATCTTGATTACGTATTCTGAATGCAATTACCGGAATGTTTTTCAGACGTAAAGTTGCACCTTCAAGAAAATACCATAAATATTTCTATTGTCTGTTTCTGTTACAGCTGAAGGTTCTCAAATCCTCACGCCTTCGACGAATGATCCAGAAATCAAATCGTTTATCAAGGTCAGTTCTGAGGTTCATAGTAATTTAAAACACACAGAAAGGTGTGGCGAAAAACTAGGCGTTAATCGAGTCTCTTTAACATACTTGGAGGCGTTTAAAATCATTATAATATACGAATAAAACTTCCAAAAGAACTAGTTTTTATAGAGAATAGAGTTCATTTACGTTGTGTCAAGACAATGATACGGTTTCCGTTTGTGTTTTGCTCATGGGGGGTTCAGAATATTGAAAAAAGTATTACCGAATATATAGAATATAGAAAAGAGTATTATCTCAAGCAAAAGTTCCCATTTTGTGCACAAACCAAAACATATTTTTTATTTTAGGAATTGAGTCAGAATTCAAACTTTACTGAAGAGGAACAAGCGAAGCTCGTGGCGATGCGTATTCAAGCCAAACAACCAAAGAATTATGGCTACTACCGCGTCGGAGCAATACGGGGGATTGGGGGCGGCAAGAAATTGACTCCATCAATGAATACACATTTGCACGAGGTGGGTAATGTTCTTGCCTGCGCGAATTTTAGCGACTTAATGGGTTTCCTTGTTCACACTGCTTATTCCCAGATTGTTGACAAGTTCTCAACGGCTTGTTGACAACTTGCTACAAGGTTGTCGAGCTCAACAGACTTGTTACTAGTTGTTCCAGCAATTTGTTATCGTCTTGCAATTCAACAATTTGTCAACAAGTTGCGAGTGACAACCTTTTAGCAACTTGATAAAATAACAATATTGTTACAACTTGTTGACAAGCTTGCTACAAGCCTGTTGCCAACACAACTTGTTGACAAGTTGTGAGATTTTTACGCGTGTTGACAACTTGCTACAAGGTTGCTGAGCTCAACAGACTTGCTACAAGTTGTTCCAACACCTTGCTATCGTACTGCAATTCAACAATTTGTCAACAAGTTGCGAGTACTAACAAATATATTTATTTCGTTCAGGCCTATGATGAACTCAGTGAAGTTGGTTTCTCTTCTGAGGCTCTGTCCCATATTCATTCATCTGCTTCAGGTAAATGGGGAAAAAATTGCTGAAATTGTTGCCAATATTTCCTCGTTTTTGCTTTCATCGTGTGTTTTAACTGCGCTAATTTCTCGCATTTCTTTTTTCCACAGAACCTCCAAAAACGTTCGTTGAGTTCGCGTCGCCGAAATATGCAGTATTGGAAAGTGCAAAGCTGGTGAAAGTCGCCATTATAAGGACTGGAAATACTAAGATACCAGCTGTTGTCAAGTAAGGCTTCGTTGTACACACGTAAAAACGTACAAGTTGTAACAAACCTGCAGCAGACTTGTAGCAATGCTGTTCCAACAACTTGTCAACAGGATGTGTTCGCCCTGCTTGTTCCCAGCTTGTTGACAAGTTGTCAACGGCTTGTTGAGAACTTGCTACAAGGTTGTTGAGCTCAACAGACTTCTTACAAGTCGTTCCAACAACTTGTTATTGTCCTTCAATTCAACAACTTGTCCACAAGTTGTGAGTGACAACCTTGTAGCCACTTGAGCATGCCTGTTCGCGGGTTATGTAGGCATACTCTGGGAACGAGATTGCATTGTTACGACTTGTTGACAAGCTTGCTACAAGCCTGTTGCGAACACATCTTGTTGACAAGTTGTGAGATTTTTACTTGTGTATTTGAAACATAACCACATTTCTCCGCGCTTAGTTTCGAGACGATAGACGGCACGGCGTTGGCAGACTCTGACTACATTGCCAAGAAGGACACGTTGGTATTCAAACCCGACGAGACGTCAAAACACGTGACGATTGAAATCATAGACGATAACGAGTGGGAGGAAGATGAAGTTTTCTTTGTGAAGTTGTCATGTTATGATGCGTCCGAGACACAGGTTCAGATTGGTCATCAGAGTATTACTGAAGTCACCATTATTAATGATGACGGTAGGTAGAAACTCGCATCTATAAGTTATAAATTGTCTCCCGCGGTCCAGTGAGATCCATTCCTTAGTGGTCAATTGTTATTACAAGAGGAATCCTAGTACTGGATAGCTCTGTCAGTTCTAAACTGTTCTCACTACGGAGTATGATGCAACGTAATGGTATATACCATGTAAAACATGAGCAGCAGTGTTTTATCAGCTATATAAAGATACGAGATGAAACTGAGTATCTTTAGGTTTGATAAAACACGCACTGCGAATGTTTTAAATTGCTTCAAAAACGAGAAAATCAAAGTTAAAGTTTATGTAAATCAAGGGAAATCTCTATCACATATGTTTTCCTCATGAATTATTGAGTTTTTGAAGTTATGTTATGTAATCTAATACTATATGTATTGCATAGTGTTATAGTGTAATGCAACCACTGATCTAATAGTTAGTAAATACAACAACATGACGTCTGTTTTACAGAACCTGGCGTAATCAGTTTCCAGAAACCCAGCTACGTAGTCAAGGAAAGTATTGGCAAAGCCAGTTTGGTGTTGGAGCGTACCAAAGGTACGGACGGTACCGTAAGTGTCACGTGGACAACCAAGGACCAATCAGCAATCAATGGGAAAGACTATGTTGGCGGTAATGGAACAGTGACGTTTGAACATGCTGAACAGATCAAGACAGTTGATATTGACATTAATGATGATAAAGAGTTTGAAAAAGATGAATCGTTTGTGATAGAATTAAGAAATCCCACTGGGGGTGCCACTTTAGGGCGTCTGCAGAAGACTATTGTGACCATAGTCAATGATGATGGTAAGCGATTGTTTGTTTGTTTATTTGTTTGTAAGATCCTGACCTATCATCTGCCTATTTTTCAGAGTACAAAAGAGTATTCGATCGTGTTGTTGGTCTCACACATCTCAATTTGAACCGTATGAAGCTCGGTTCAGAGACCTGGGGACAACAGTTCAGAAATGCAATGTCTGTCAATGGAGGAGATGTTGAGAATGCAACGTCCATGGATTATTTCATGCATTTTATTACCTTCCCTTGGAAAGTATGTTTTCTAACTTTTCTTTTCTTTGCTGTATGGTATTGTTAGTGAGATAGCATTGTTTCAGTCACTGGGTTTCTTGGAGTTGACAAAACTATACCCATGCGGGTTTGGTTGTACTGTGTTGTACTGTAGCATACCACAGCACACCACACTACACCATGTTACCATACCACACCATACCCTACTATGAACTTTGCCATATCATACCATATCATACCATATCACTCCATAACATACCATACCCTACCATGAACGTTGCCATATCATACCATATCACTCCATACCATACCATACCATGCCATGCCATATCATATACCATACCCTACCCTACCGTACCATACCCTACCATGAACTACCACCATACCACAGCATATCATGCCATACCATATACCATAAAAATCATTCCATACCATACCTTTCTTAGCCGAATTCCCTATGCATTCCTTATCGTGAGAATCACAACCATAGCACGGTGACTGGTGTGATACTGTGATCACAGATAGTGGGAACCAACCTTTATATGGCGACAGCTGCGATGAAATGGCTGTTGCCAAACATAGTAAACTTTTCATTCTAGGTAATATTCGCACTATGTCCTCCTTGTACGTGGCTTGGCGGCTGGCTAGCATTCGGTGTTGCCTTGGGAATGATAGGTATTCTCACTGCAGTAGTGGGCGATCTCGCTACCATATTTGGTTGTCTGGTTGGCTTGAAGAAGGAGGTCACCGCCATCACATTCGTTGCTATGGGAACCAGTTTACCAGATCTGTTTGCAAGCAAGACTGCCGCGGTTGCTGAGAAGCATGCTGACGCGTGTGTGGGAAATGTAACTGGCAGTAACTCCGTGAATGTGTTTCTTGGTTTGGGCACGCCGTGGGTGATTGCTGCAGCTTATTGGCATGCCAAGGTACGGATTTCGCTTTTTTAAACCGTGTTCACATGACAGGCCTTTATCTGACCTTGGCAGTTGTATCATTTCGCCTCAATCTCATGTGAAAAGAGTGCTTCCAATTTGACTCTGCCATACGCTGCAGGTGTTCTTGAGGTACTCTTGTAGTAATGCTGAACTCACAAGGGATGGCTCGTACTGGACTTCTAAGTCTCTAACACTGGATCAATAAGAGATGATCCTTACTGGACGTCTTAGTCTAAGAAGAACAGTTTAGAACTGATCACAGTTAATAGAATGAGAGAACTGATAGAGCTATCCAGTGTAAATAAAGTTAGTTTAGTTTAGGTTTCCTCCTCTATAGCAATACTGGATCAATGATAGATAAGCCTTACTGGACCCCTAGGAAGAACAATTTAGAACTGTTAGAACTATCCAGTATAAATAAAGTTAGTTTAGTTTAGGTTTCCTCCTGTAGTAATACTGGATCATTAACAGATAATCCTTACTGGACCTCTAGGGAGAACAGTTTAGAACTGATAGAGCTATCCAGCATAAATGAAGTTAGTTTATTACACTGGAGCAATAAGGGATGACCCATTGTAGAACTGATAGAGCTATCTAGTAAAAATATTTTTTAAGTGATATGAAGTTCCTCCTATAACATATCCACTCCTTAAAAGTTTTGAATCCATGCCTAACCTAACTTAACCATTTCACATGTTAATTTCAGGACCAAGTTTTTGTGGTTGAAGCTGGTACATTAACGATCAGTGTAATTGTCTACGCAGTATGTGCGACCATCTGTTTGACATTCTTGATGGTACGTCGTCGTCTTCCCGTGTTTGGTGAAGCTGAACTTGGTGGACCTGTGAAGTCCAAATATTTTACTGGAATTTTCTTCATTTCTCTCTGGTTTATTTACATTATCGTATCGTCCCTTGTCACGTATGAAGTATTGGACGTAACGATTTAAATATTAGACCAACTATTTTGTCTTAATTGGGGGTTTTTGAGATAAGTTGTCGGCTAAAATTTGATTAGATGTCAGTAAAATATTTTGTAAGATTTCAGTAGAAATATCGACAAATATCAATATTCGGCTCACAGACCCTATTTTTTGATGGATACTATGCATGGTCGGAGATTTCGGTCAGAACGTTATGAATAAGATGAGTGTAATGAATGCCAAACCCTTTTGGGCTATCAGCCAACATTACCCAATATGTTGTATATCTAATACTGTTTATTGTTGTAAATATTAACTCTAAATCGGTCTCTCAAGTATTTTAATTTGGGTGACATTAGATTATTTTAATAATATTTGTTTGATAGATAAAGGGTTAAGGAGAAATGAAAGGTTGAAATAATGTTTTAATTGTGTATCGATCTTGGTGCAAATACAAATTCTGGATTATTGTCTCATTGTTTTGGTATTATTTTGTATCGAATGTTTGAGTGTTCAAAATTAAGGAAGAGGCGTTTATTTCAGAGCAAGTGCTTATGAACTCGATGGGGGGTTTCTAGGGAACAAAGTCAAAAAGATCAAAGAGAACAAGATTAAAAGAAGATCATGAAATTGTTGTGGGGAACTGATGAAAAGTTTCCAAGGGAATTCGGACCCCATATACACCATCATATAAAACGTCAATAAACTCGCATAACAGGCTAGGGTTAAGGATTATGGTTGTATAATACACCTTTTCGATAATTACCTCACAGGCATACGTTTTGGTCTTGGAGCCTTGCTCTCATTAGTAAATTACGCAAGGTGAATAGGTCACGATTTATGAGAGCGAGGCTCCCAGGCCAAATGACGATTGTTACTATGAAAATTTCCCAACATTGTCCACGAGTAGGTGCACGCGACGGTGCTGAGCAACCTCGTTCCCAGGCTCTTTGCTCTTGGGAATTCCCAAGAGCAAAGAGCCTGGGAACGAGGTTGGGTGCTGAGAAGGCGTTTATTCGAATAAAGTGAGTCTGCTTTTAGCTCAGCGGTTCTTACCATTTCAATATGCGCTACCTCCACAAAAACTTAACTTTACTCTTTCAAACTACGACAATTTTCATGGCTCAAATAATTTTCGATAAAACTATAAAATTTTCCAAGAAATAAGTCCTTATGTTTCACAGAAAGTTAGAATGGACTTAAGACGAGGAAATTCGTTCGGAAATGGCCTGTTGTACACGGGATTTAACCAAGACCAAGGTAGGTTTCACAGCGAGATGCCACGTTCAGGAGTGGTAATTATAATCTCCTGTTCGGAATTTTGGCATTTGTGAGCTTCGTGTTGTAGTTACTGTATTTTATATCGGGATTTGTGTTTCAAGGTTGTTTCGCCTGTGGAATGGAGAATGGTTTTCGTGTTTATAATTGCGATCCTTTGAAGGAGAAAGAGCGTCAAGGTATAAAAGTATTACTATGTTTAATGCGTGATTATTTGAAGTAATTGGTAATATATTTTTAATGACTAATTAATAACCTAATTAATATATTTGTGTGTATTGTTAGGGGGTGACCATTAGATACCCTGGAGGGTGTGCGTGTGTGTGTGTGTGTGTGGGGGGGGGTTTGTAGATACCCCCAGAAAAATTCATGCAAAGAACTTTGGGAAATGATTTATATTGACATTATACTCTTACAAAAAGATTAGCAAAGTTGGTGCCGGGAGCATTGCAACTTACTGACACTGTGAAAAGATTGTATCACCGAACCGAGGTCTCGACCAAACAGTTCTGCCATTCTTGAAGTTTTGAAATCTTTGGTGTGCACTTTGCCAATTTCCATCCTCACTGGATGGATATGGTTAACACATTACTGTCCTAAATATTCCCCTTGACAAGTAAAATTGTCTATTGTGAGGCAGAGTAATATAAAAAAAAGTATTAGCTTGTCATATTTGCATTACAGCTTAATAGCTTAATTAACCCATTGAGTAGAAGCACTCTCCCCTTGACAAGTAAAATTGCCTGGCATTAAACAGTGTAAGATAACAAAGTAGAACACATTGCCACTTAAAGGGTTAACAGGGATGCATTGGTTTGATTAACCCATTGAGTGACAGCACTTTCCCCTTGATGAGTAAAATTGTCTGGTTTGTCCAATGGTAAACAGCAGGGCGTGAAATAACGGCCGGTCAACGGACAATGTCCGGCCAGAATGCGGAATTGTCCGCTCAAATTCTTACCTTGCCGGTCATTTTGACCGATCACTTTCGGTAAAAAAACAAACAACTGATCTTCATTTGAATTAATAATCAAAACAAAGTTGTCAAGCATTATAATTAAGAACCATAACATGTTGTCCAATATCTAACAACTGATCTTCATTTGAATTAATAATCAAAACAAAGTTGTCAAGCATTATAATTAAGAACCATAACATGTTGTCGAATATTTTACGGGAAAAGAACTTCAATGTACGCCAGCTTTCCCACGCAGTACGTCACAAAGCCCATGACCATGCTTTTGGCTTAAAGAGTTAATTAAGGCCATGGTTTTAGTGCAGTGTGCAAGTTGTTTTATGTGAAGGAGTTTTTAATTACTGATTACAGTAAGGCTCAGTTTTTGTAATGCTATACTGGGAAAATAGTCACATTTTTAGGGGTATACTTTACTATGCTTTAAGCTGAATAATTTGACCGGCCAGAAATTCGGTATGTCCGAGCTAAAATTGAATTGGTCGGTCACCTTGACCGGCGATCCTCCAGCCGTTATTTCGCGCCCTGAACAGAGGTGATAATAATAAAGTAGGATGCATCATGGCACATTGCCACTTTGTCTAATGCCAGACGATTTTACTCGTCAGGGGGAAAGCAGACCTCTCAACTCTCACGCATTCGGCGTGAGTCTCACGCAATTCACTCTCACGCCACAATTAATAAATCTCACGCATATAGCAGTTTCATAGTATTTTTTTCAATAATATAATATTGTACTCTTAAATGCACATTATTAATCATTATACGGATCGCGAGTCGAATATATAATCGCTTGTTCTTGTGCCTGCATATACGGCCCGACAATTTTCCTGCAATTTGGATACAAAATAATAATACGCATATGTAAATATGGCGGACAAAAGGCAGAATCAGTCCGAGCAGAATTCTATATGTAAATTATCAAAGGAAAATTAAAGCTGATTACTGTATGTCACAGAAATACAGTTATTGTAATTAGAGAGCCTTGTCTTAAAGGATGTTATGAAGCAATGTATTTCATTAAAAAACACCAACTCTCATGATGTATGACATGCCATTTCAGACCCCCGGACGTTTACAAAGGTGCATGGCATCCACATCCTCAATCTCACTCTTAACTTCTCTGCAAAGTTGAGATGTCTGGGAAAGTACTGCCACTCAATGGGTTAATCAGACTATCTGCCCATGCACCCTGTTAACCCTTTAAGTGGCAATGCGCCCAGATGCGCCTTACTTTATTATTTTACTCTGTCTAACGCCAGATGATTTTATTCATAGGGGGAGAGTGCTGCCACTCAATGGGTTAAAGGGTTAACTAGGATATCTATGATTTGTATTAAAACAGTTTTCTTTTCTCAGATTTTGTGGACGGAGGTATCGCGTTTGTGGAGATGCTCTTCAGATGTAATTATGTTGCTTTAGTAGGGGGTGGAAAAAATCCCAAATACACTCCAAATAAAGGTACCGGTACACTCGATCTACTATAATCTATATTTATTTCATTTTGATTAATAATTTTTGACACATTTTGATAACAATATGTGAAAATAAACACTTATCTACTTTTTATTGAAGTTATTAAGTAAATTGTGTACCTTTTAGTTTTGATTTGGGATGACCTAAAGAAGTCTATTGTTATTCAGCTGGAGTTTTCCAGTGATGTCCGTGCTGTGAAGCTTCGCAGAGACAGGTAAGTACACACACACACACACAAACTAAGGATACAGTGAATAACAGACGACATATTCTGATTGTTATATTACTTTGTGTTGTAGGATTGTAGTTGTTCTCGACACAATAATCAAAGTTTTTACATTCACACAAAATCCACAGCAACTTCATGTCTTTGAAACGTCGCCAAATGCTAAAGGTATTCTCAGATTAAATAATGGCTGGAAACCGTCGTACCTCCTGTAAGCAGACACCCTCAGAACTGAATCGTGGTGTTCACTTATAGGAGGTTGTCCTCTCATTAGAGATTCAGTTTATCCAGTTTCTCAATCATTGGTGAGCGGATTTTACAACAGGCTATTGACCAATTGGCCTTTCTCATGCCGCCATTTTTGGGTGGCTTTTCAGCCGAAGTCTGCAAGATAAGTCCATATAACAGCGACTTTTTATCATTTTTTGGACGAATGATGGTAAATTTGCTTTGTAAATGGCTAGGTTATTTTGAAAAATCGCTTTTCACATTGTTTTAATTGTCTGCATTGATTAAGGCGTAAAATAAAATACCTGTGGTTCCAGTTCCCGACCGACCCTATTTTTTTCTGCTGACCCTATTATTTTTTCAACGCAATTGACCTACCGACCCTATTTTCTCCAGGTGGTTGCGGGCTGCCCATACAGCGTGCCAAAATGGCGTCTGTTGTCACACTAAATATTGAACCAAATTGCCTAAATCCGTCCATAGGAAATATGCATCTCTAGTTAATATTGATGTCGGGACTCTACTGCAAATCGCCCAGCAAAAACCCGCCAAAACCATGAAAAAAATATTCCAAAGAAAATTTATTTCCGACCTACCGACCCTAATTTTTTCACGATATGAAACCGGAACCACAGGTATTTTTTTTACGCCTTAACAAGAATTAGATGCCACCCAAAAATGGCGGACATTCGTCATTGTGAGAAAGACTAATTGATAGGGGATCTGATATACCTACGATTTAAACGTCCTTACCCGAGAAGACGCGAAAATCATTTACTAATCTCAATGTAAAGGTAGCATTTTCTCCTCAATTATTTGAAGACCTTGAGTAGAGGTCCGACAAAGGATTGAACCCAGGTTGAAACGCAAGCATGGTGATCACAACACCACAAGTGCTGTGCTGGTAAATGATTCGTTAGTATTTAATTAATAATTGTTCATTCTACTGCAATACTACAGTGTATCTAATGGTAGACTAAATATTTATCACCAAATTAACAATACATTTTTGTTATTCTTGATAGTAAACCTAATAAACACGTACTGTATATAATTAAACTGTACTTTACCTTATTATAGGTCTGTGTGTTCTTTGTCCCAGCAGTAATAACTCTCTGCTGGCGTTCCCCGCGAGAAGAACCGGTCACGTCCAGATTGTGGATCTTGCAAATACTGAACGGGCACCTCTTGATATCTCGGCTCATGAAGGACATTTGGCATGCATCTGCTTAAATTTACAAGGCACAAGATTAGCCACGGCATCGGAAACGGTATTGCCTTAGTTGTTGTTATGTAGACACATGGAAATGGCAGAACACTCTTTTACAAGATTAGCCACGGCATCGGAAACGGTATTGCCTTAGTTGTTGTTATGTAGACACATAGAAATGGCAGAACACTCTTTTCTGAAGTTGCTGTTGTTTGCCTGAAATGGCAGAACCCTTTTCAAATGGCAAAACTCCTTTTTCAAATGGCAGAACACTCTTTTCAAATGGCAAAACTCCTTTTTCAAATGGCAAAACTCCCTTTTCAAATGGCAAAACTCCTTTTTCAAATGGCAGAACTCCCTTTTCAAATGGCAAAACTTCCTTTTCAAATGGCAAAACTCCCTTTTCAAATGGCAAAACTCCTTTTTCAAATGGCAGAACTCCCTTTTCAAATGGCAAAACTTCCTTTTCAAATGGCAAAACTCCCTTTTCAAATGGCAAAACACCCTTTTCAAATGGCAAAACTTCCTTTTCAAATGGCAAAACACCCTTTTCAAATGGCAAAACTCCTTTTTCAAATGGCAAAACTTCCTTTTCAAATGGCAAAACTCCCTTTTCAAATGGCAAAACACCCTTTTCAAATGGCAAAATTCCCTTTTCAAATAGCAAAACACCCTTTTCAAATGGCAAAACTTCCTTTTCAAATGACAAAACACCCTTTTCAAATGGCAAAAACACCCTTTTCAAATGGCAAAACTCCCTTTTCAAATGGCAAAACTCCCCTTTCAAATTAGTGCTGTGCAAACTCCGGTTTTTATCTCCGGAGTGCTGTGCAAACTCCGGTTTTTATCTCCGGCTCCGGCTCCGGCCGAATTACAGCTCTGAGCTCCGGCTCCGGCCACATCATAAAATATTAAATAAATATTTTACGATCAGAGAACATTTATTAATATTATTAGGAATAACCCTTTTCGCGCTTCCTAATTATCAGATAACATAATTCAGGAAACAAAACAGTGAAAACACTTAAGACTTAACCACGCAGAAAATATCTATATGGAAACCAGCCTCGAAAAATCTTTGACACGAGGCATGACGCTAACACTCTCGGACTCCACAGCGCAATTGTTCGCACGCAAACAAAGTACTCTGCCATTTTCAAAAGGTAGATATTTATTTGTTTTGTACTTTTTCGTTATCTACAAGGCATGAATACACAGACTACAGTATGTAGCGGTAAGTCAGATGGCTTCATGAAAGCATGACGTTTGTAAGTTGCGATCGTATTACAGCTTTTCGACGCTGTTCCTGTGGGCTGTGGCAGTTTGAGTCTACGATGAATTCATTAACAGCAATTGGCAATTTGCAGTAACTAACAATCGTTTGACATTTGTCTCATTTCATATTGTTTTCTTGTCATTTTGCCGGAGCCGGGAATACGTAACTCCGGCTCCGGGCTCCGGCATACAAAATTCTGCTCCGGCTCCGGCGTCGGAAAAACCGCCGGAGCTCCGGCAGAACTCCGGCTCCGGCAACTCCGGCGCACAGCACTATTTCAAATGGCAAAACTCCCTCCGGGCTCCGGCATACAAAATTCTGCTCCGGCTCCGGCGTCGGAAAAACCGCCGGAGCTCCGGCAGAACTCCGGCTCCGGCAACTCCGGCGCACAGCACTCTTTTCAAATGGCAAAACTCCCTTTTCAAATGGCAAAACTCCCTTTTCAAATGGTAAATCTCCCTTTTCAAATGGCAAAACTCCCTTTTCAAATGGTAAATCTCCCTTTTCAAATGGCAGAACTCCCTTTTCAAATGACAGAACACCCTTTTCAAATGGCAGAACACCCTTTTCAAATGGCAAAACACCCTTTTCAAATGGCAAAACTCCCTTTTCAAATGGTCAAACTCCTTTTTCAAGTGGCAGAACTCCCTTTTCAAATGGCAAAACTCCTTTTCAAATGGCAGAACTCCTTTTCGAATGGCAGAACTCCTTTTCAAATGGTAAAACTCCTTTTCAAATGGCAGAACACCCTTTTCAAATGGCAAAACTTCCTTTTCAAATGGCAAAACACCCTTTTCAAATGGCAAAACTCCCTTTTCAAATGGCAAAACTTCCTTTTCAAATGGCAGAACACCCTTTTCAAATGGCAAAACTTCCTTTTCAAATGACAAAACACCCTTTTCAAATGGCAAAAACGCCCTTTTCAAGTGGCAACATACATGTTAGTTTATACCTTCGAACAGTTTGTGTCAGCATAGCAATACCAGAAAACGTGAAACATACGGGATTGAGAAGGATTTAACTATGTTAAAAATACAAATAAGTAAAACTTCTAAGATGCTTCAAGCGAAGGCCCTTCATTGGGAAATTAGTATACACCCTTCTTTGTGGACTTTATACCTTCATTACTAATAACTCATTTAATTAAAAGCTTGGTAAATAATGCATATAAAATATTGTAATGTAATTGTTTTAGGGAACGCTGATTCGCGTTTTTGACGTCGGAACTGGTGAACTGCTCAATGAACTCAGAAGAGGCTCTGGAAATGCCAATATATTCAGGTAAAATAAAATTGTACAATATAAAATCCACTGTATTTTTGGCTCGGAACTCATGCTTCTATGCAATAAACTGTAGCATACGCTGGTTATGTAAATCTCGCTTTTGTCAACAAATTGTTGATTTCCAGGAAGTTGTTGCAATAACAAAGGCCCCAATACATGTTTTTAATTTTGCAGTATAAATTTTAACCACGATTCATCGTTACTGTGTGTATCAAGTGATCACTGGACTGTACATATCTTTGAAGTTGAGGACACTAAGAAATCTAAACAGTCAAGGTAATTGAATGCGAACAGGCTGCCTAATGAGTATTAGTATAAACCTACTAGTAGGCTATCACATATCGTGCCTTCTGATTGGCTACGCTACTAGTAGGCTATTAGTGATAGCCTACTAATAGAAAATTCAAAATCGCGGAAAATTCGCGTTTTGCACTTTTGCCGAAGTGTCTGATGATTTTTTGGACGACTTGTTGAACAATTCTGTACTAAAAAAACCCCGAAAAAAGCAACAAAAATACGGAATGGCAATTTTTAAGGGTAAGAAAATAGACGAAATAACATACACTCAATGAAATTTTAAAATTAAAACTGAATTTTGTAAAACATTTTACGCGAACAACAACTAAAATATTTGTTTACCTTTAATGGTTTTATAATGTTTTTTGTGTATTTTTGTATTGTGTTTGCAGCCTAGTTGTAAATTAATGTTAAAGTTTATACTAAAACAATTAGACAACTCGGCCTCGTTGTCTATGAGCAAATAGTCAACTCGGCTTCGCCTCGTTGACTATTCGCTCATAGACAACTCGGCCTCGTTGTCTAATTGTTAAATGGTGCTCTTGTTCTAAATTCGGCAGCTTATAGCCTTATATCTCTTTTCTTTATTTGCTACAGTGGTTTCCGTCCATTAAAATATTTTAATTCAACCTGGAGTTTCTCGCGGTTTCGTGTTCCTGAGGGAGCGCCGTGCATCTGTGCTTTTGGCAATGACAAGAATACTGTTATAGGTAAGTTAGTATATTAGGTCCATATATAGGTAAGTCACGTAAGGATTTTTATTGATCCAATCTTACTACAGGAAGAACCAAAGCTCGCAGAGGAAATGTGACTGAAACAACTTCTTATTGCAGGGCTTGAAATATCAGCCGATCAATATCAGCAAAAAAAAACACGTTTATGATCGACAGAAAAACACGATTTTCAATGAGAAGGAGTAGGGAAACTCATGACTGCTAATCACCATGTTAGGGAAATTTGGGAATTGTATATCAAGCCCTGTTACTGAATAGCTTTGCCAAAAGTAGATTCCAGGTATGGCCCCTAAATTTTGGGCACCTCACTTGATAGAACAAAATGAAGGGATTTTGTGGATGGAAATCTCCAAACATAGGCGCACAAGAGAATACTGAAATCAGACATGAGCATAATCAGACATGAGCATAATCAGACGTAATTGTCTAATTTTTCAGTAATATTTTGTAAATTTATTTAAATTTTTCCTACAACTATTACTTTTCAATCCGAGACACTCAAATATTTTCAAAATTTGCCGGACAAAATTGTATGGATATACCCGACGAGATAGAGACTGGGAGGGGGTGTCACCCCCCACCACACATAGTTTCGCCCCCACCCCCTTACAATCACTCACGCACGATTCTACCTCTTACAGCTATCTGTGCGGATGGCAGTTATTACAAATTCGCGTTCAACACAAAAGGGGAATGTACGAGAGACGCTTATGCACAGTTCTTGCAGATGACTGATGGTGACTAGCTGGTGGTACACTAACCACAGTATGCATGGTGGTCAAGCAATGGTATATTGTCTTCACTGTCGAACTGGTCCGTAAGTCTACAAATAATTTAACTGTAGTGTATATATAAAATGAACTACAACCTTCATGAATTACTACACTTTCACAAAATTCTTGCCCTTCCTAAAAATTTACTTTCAACACAGGGAAAAAAATAAAATTTCCATTAATGAGTTTGTGAATGTAAGATCTGAACTCATATCATTATGTACTGTACTATTTAAAACATGAACAGCTCTGTTTTATCAGATATAAAGATACGAGACGAAGACGAGTTTCTTTAGGTCTGATAAAACACGCCCTGCGAATGTTTTAAATTGCTTTAAAAACGATCGATCTAGTAGGTTCATTGACGAAGTAATTTTCAAAAAATATGTTCTGTAAGTCGATAAAATCAAAGTTAATTTAAAGTTTATGTAAATCAAGGGAAATCTCTATCACAAAAGATACGACACGCTTATGATTTTTCTTTGTGTTTTCCTCATGAATTATTAATGATTTTTTGAATGGTTATTACAAATTCCCCGTATATGGTAAATTTGTAAAATCCATCATGTTTAATACTTACCATTAATGGTATTTTCCTGTGCACAGGAAAATACCTTAAATGGTAAACATTAAAATCATGCTTTTTACCAATTTATCATATGAGAAATCTATAATAACCAATAATGATAAGATTTCAGTTTTTACATTGATAGTACATGGTGCTTCTTTAAAAACCATTCAGAAACCCATTAATGGAAATTTAAATTTTTTCCTGTGCCAAGAAAGTGTGGTATTCATGCATGGACGATTTTTGACCAATGAACTTTCGAGTTAATGTAGTGAACTGTAAAAAGGTAGTACATTGTATTTTTAAACATTTTTGATGAATTTTCACATAAGTGCATGCGTGATTTTGATAATGTGACATCAAGCCGGAGTTAAACTGCTTTGAACAGTTTTTTCTACTAAGTCAAAAATAATTATACATAGTGTGACTCAATTTTACAAAATCTCTAGGCTAGATTATAAGTGTAATGTTATTAATTGTGAAATAATATATTGAATTATGATCATTCACAATCAAAGACTCTCTAGTTAAAATCAACGAATAATTTTTAAAATCTTAAATAATTTCAAATTTTCTTTGACTGTTAAAAACCTGCCAATAAAATATTTGAATACGAGTCTTTGCTAAAAAAAGGTTCTGTATGTTGTTTTGCTGGTGAAATGACTGGTATCTTCAGCTGCTAATCTGTATTATGTATACAGTGTATTTACTGTATATAGTGTGTTTTTGTTTTGTAATCTATGACTATATAGTCACATAATTTTATTTAGGGGCTGTGCCTTGCATGGGTCTCAAATTCCCATTTGCTAACTTTGTGTTCAATAAAGCTGATAGAATGAAATAAAAAAAAAAAAACAGAACATTAATTTCAGTATATTGTCCCAAACCTGTCAGGCGTAAGAATGAGGTCGTTTGAAACTGACGTCATTATAAAAGGACGCCATTCGAAAACGACTTTGAAACTTTGCAAAAGTTTGCATTAAACACGCATCAAACTAATTATTGTATATTAATCACTTAGGCCGCGTTTACACTATAACGCTTCGGTTAGCACTCCGTTAAAAAATCTCTACGTTTATAGTATTGTGTTTACACTATAACGGAGTAGTTTGCCGTACAGGCCTTAAAATATCGGTCGGTCACGGACATTGTCCGACCCATTCGTGAAATTGAGGTTTATTAGTGTTTGTCCGACCCGAGTGTATTGGTGTCCGACCGAACTGTAGCTTTGTCCAACGTAAATCAAAATGTACCCTATAGGCCAGGACTAGAGGCAGACTTGTATGTTAAATGGAAAATCAGAGTACTATTGTATAAAAGGTCAACTGGAAATGTTGTTTTAACGTAGTCGAGCGCGGGGCGGCGAGCGAAATGGTGAAGTGGAAAACGGGCTTAAGTTGTCGAAGTCTTTTTGACACTGCTGTTCTGGCAAGCAAGTTAATTTTGGCTTGGAAATAAGTGTGAAAGAAACAAATTATTTAATATCTTTACTGTAACAACATTTACCGTTTATTCATTTGTGTCATTCAGACTTATTTCCGAGTCAAAAATGAACTGAAGTTCCTCGGACGTATGTCCGACCCAAACTCAACGTCACCGGACATTTTGTCAGACGGCCCTGGAAAAGATATTTTAAGGCCTGCCGTAGCGTATTAAGGTACCGTTACACTTACACTAATACGCTACGCTGGCGCTCCGTTAAAAATCACTACGTTTATGACTATAGTGTTTACACTATACGGAGTGGTTTGCCGTAGCGTATTACAGTAAGTACGGACCACTATACGTTTGGCACTCCGGATGCAAATCACTACGCTACGGCAAACTTGTCGTATAGTGTAAACGCGGCCTTAATGTATTACAGTAAAGTGCCTTTTAATCCAAAAGTAACTCGCTATAATGTGTTAACTAGGAAATCACTCTGACTGGTTAATGTAATCTTATATTCAGGCCTATATAAACATAAGAATATAAATATAGCTGTCATTTTTGTCACTGCATAATTTATTGTATAAAATTAAAGACGATATTTTGCAGGCTTTTAGACAAGAATTACTTACGCTTGACATTGCCTATATTGTTTCACTGCCGTGATAATTATTTAATGCATGAAAAACTCAATGATATTAGGACTGAACGAGACCATTAATCATTGAAAATATTGTTTTACTTTTTCCAGGCTTTTAACTCAAAGTCTCAAAATGACGCAGCTTTTAAATTGTATTAACATAACAAATCTTACAAGGTGATTGGTCAAATTTGACGTATTAATCTGTTATATTCACCTATACAGGTGAATATAATAAAATCGAAATTTTCAAAATGAATTCAGACCAGAAAAACACAAAAAAACTTGTGCAAAAACACTAAAACAATTATTCGCCTCAGGCTCGGTGATTATCGAGGAATATTCACCTCGACTTCGTCTCGGCGAATATTCCCCGATAATCACCTCGCCTTCGGCGAATAATTATTAAATATTGGATGGTATACATTACTTTAAAAAAAATAATGTATATTCAGACTTAGGGGCGGATCATAAGCAAAGTGATGGATGGATGGGGGGACAAAAAAAAATTCGCACAAAGGAAAACGATTTTAAATACCTTTAAAATTCCGCAAAAAAATCCAACACAAGCAGACGGATGACAAAAAATTCTTAATAATAATAATTTGTTTAATAAACTAGCAGGAATGTTTTATTAGGTTTAAAGCCACGAGCGCGCAGCGCGAGTGGCTTTAGACCTAAAAAAACACGACCTGCGAGTTTATTAATTAATTATTAAACGGCTTCAAACACGTGCATAGGGGTTTATCAGATATAAGACATAAGGTGACAGCCGAGTATTTTATAAAGCCCTTAACTGCGTAAAGCCATTAATCCATCTGCATAATTTATCGTTCACGTATTTTCGGGGAAAATACATCTGCTTCTACGGCAATAATTGCCTTGTACACGCGCGCGCGTTTTATTTAATTGTACAGACTTTATAATGTTTGCTTTGCTTATATAATATCAGGCTTTGATAGACAGCTCGCACTTATTATGAGAAAGATGATTTTCATTCAAGTGCTAGTTACTATTTTTAAATAGAAGCAAATCCGATGCAAAGTGCAACATTGGAAATCAATATATATTAAGCACCGTTCATAAAAATCTTGATGTTTGGCCACCAGTTTTAAAAGAGGCCCACCAAGGGTGTAACTCTGTTGCTTGTCACTCGTTTTGTAGCAGTTTGTCCCTTTTGACCCATAACACAAATTGTCGCTTTTCCCCAGTCGAAAGCTGTCCTTTGTTGCTCTTTTTTAGATAGTCTGTCGCCTCTTTTTAAGGAATGTCGCCTGTCGGTCATAATCCCTTTGCAAGCCTCTCAAAAGCTGCCTACATGTATACGTTTCTCATTTTACCAATATTTTTTGTTATGTTGCCTTAGCAACAGTGCTTGACGCATTATATGAGGAGAACACAATATGCCGACGGCACAGGATCAATCGGCAAATTAATACGAGAGTTTGCGATAGTATCAAGTGTTAAAAGTGCCTCACGCCTTAATAAAAGTCAACTCACAACTTCCCTTGCCTTGCCTTGCCGGGCAAAAAGTAAGAAGTTTGAACCGGTACAAAGGTAAGTTAGAAATTCTACAAATTATTTTATCTTGGGTAATTTGGTTTAAATTGGGCTCCCGGAAGCATTATCCGTAATAATTCTCCAAGCCTTTGAAATTACGAGAAAATGCAAAAAAGTGTTAAATACTTAACTAAGTTAGTTTTTATTTCTAAAGCGCTAGCGTTTTATCCATTATTTAACAAATTACGGACAAGAAATGTAAAAGAATATTATATAAATTAGTGCGTTACTTGAGTCAGTATATATGTATGTGCATAATCAAAAATTTTAATCGCTTTAAATTGCTTTAAAATGAAATAGACCCTCTGAATTGCCCTAAAATATAATGGCACATTTTAACGTGAAGATATAATAGTATATTTTGTGCTTTTGCTGCAAAATTCTCAATTCACGCAATATTTCTTTGAGTGAATGGGCCATATTTAATTTGTTTTTTGCCATCTGCTGCATATGTAGTTGAATAAACATTTGAAAATTGCTCAAAAGGAGACATAATTTTACTGCAGTGTTTGAGTCAATATTGAAAAGTACTCGGTATTAAATTGTTTTTAGATTCCTAGTTTCGCCAATTTTTTTCATGGACTTTGTGAAAAACTTTATCTAAAAATTGAAAAATTGACAAGGTTATCTTTACTGGTGGCACATATGAAAAACTCTAAATTAGTACGTTTAATAAAGCAAGTTTATATACCATTGCCGCCACTTAAAATTTGAAGAGCCGACTGAGGTAAACTCTCATTTCTCAACAATAGGGCCATTTATACGGAACAAAATAAGACGCGACTTACATAAGACGCGACTTAAGTAAGACGCGAGTTTGTCGTATAAAAGGTACAAAATTCTTATGTAAGACGCGTCTTGGATAAGACGCGTCTTACATAAGAACAGGTCTTTTAGCTGTTCTTATTTAAGTCGCGTCTTAAATAAGAAATTTTGGACAAAAAGTCTAACTACACATGCCAGAAACTTGAAACAACGTAAAATTTAATGCGATCTATATTAAAACAAAAACAACCAAAACAACATTATAGCTATAGCAAATAAATAAGACCAAAGCCGTAGAGAACCATTTATGCGATAACTCCACTTATTTAAGTCGCGTCTTATGTAAGTCGCGACTTATTTTGTCACGTATAAATGGACCTATTATTTAGTTGGCTCAGTTATTTTTTGGCGAATATTTAAGTGCCAAACAAACTTTATGTTGAATTGTTTTCAGATGAAAAGCATTTTACTTGTTGTCCTTTTGCTGATGTTTCATTCATCGCGAGGTCAAAATTCGACATACCCTGACTGGGGGCCAACGTATAACCAAACGTATAACCAAACGTATAACCAAAACAAGACCCTAAATAAGCCCACTCGCCAAATGCCATCGATAACAACAAATTCAACAGCGGGAAGAGTTAATTCCACAGTGCTGTTCAACACATCTTTGGCAACGAATTTTCCAACTGCTACAGATTTTTTCTCAACTAACTCCACAACTGTGGCGCATAACAATTTTACTGTAACAACTGACTTTAATGGAACTAAAAGTTACTCTATCTCCACAACGAAATCATCATCCAGTGAAGTTATCGATTCTCCCGCTCAGAAAGATTCGTCTTCCAGAGGTTCAGGGCCAGACCCTGGAGGTAATGGAAAACCTACTGCTACCACGCCTGCGCTTAAAACATCTTCCAGCCAAATCAACACCACATCTCAAACTGAAACTGTTGATGGACAAGAATCTTGGTCTAACACCTCTCACACACCCTCTCCATCCCCATACAGTGGTGAATTAACCACCCACAATACCTCTGGTTTCACCCCTTTCCCCAACATTTCCAGCCAGATCAACACTACATCTCAAATTGACGGACAAAAATATTGGTCTAACACCCCACCTACAACAGTCAACCCCCACAAACCCTCTTCCTCCCCATACACTGGTGAATCAACCACCTACAACGATTCCTTTGGTGTTTCCTCTTCCCCCGATATTTCATCTTCCGTGGGTAGTACCGCCTCCCTTCCTCCAGCTACAACCAAGAAGACTTCTACAATGCCAAACCTAAGTTCGGTCACACGAAGCCAAACGATGATGACGTCCAGCTCCGTAGTCTCGCCCGGAGAAAAATCGCCAGGAGAAAGATCGCCAGGCTCACGGAACAAGGGAACATCAAGGAAACAAGAAAACGGCAATACAAAAAAACACACTGAAGAGATGAAAACTTCGGGCAAAACCGTCAGCATGCATGGAAAAATTTCAACAAAGGAAGAAACAGCAACCACACCGTCACCAACAACAAAAACAGCGACGACAGCAACAACAGCAGCGGCAGCAGCAACAACAACAGCAACAGCATCAGCAACATCAACAAACATGAAAGACGAAACCAGTTCAACACCTTCCCTCATGACAAATTCCTCGCCAAAAAACACTCGTGTAACAAACCCGCCATCATCATCATCCCAAGATAAATTGTCCAGCGCAGCAAGTAAAATCTCACAAAACTCATTAAAAATCCAAGCAAGTCTTTCCACTACAATAATCCCCATGGCAACCACGTCGAAACAAATGGCGGGGAACTCCGAGATGACGTATGTAATGACGTCATCCATGATTGCGTCAACAATGACGACGTCACACCCGGTTGCGTCACACACGATAACATCAACGGTAAAGCCCGATTCAACGAAGATAATGGCAACGATGACGTCATCCAAATCGTCATGGCAACCAACTAAAACCTCGACACCTGTGATGACGTCATCCGTCTCATCAAGGAAGCCATCAGATACCACGGCAACAAAAATGACGTCATCTGGGATGACATCGCTTTCTGTGATAACATCACTTTCGAGTAATATGGTAAGAACGACTTCAGGCAATGTCACTCTATGGTCTTCGAAAACACAAGTCGTGGTCGGATCCTCTCATTGGAGTTCGCAAATAACTCCCAAACCATCAAAGACAGAATCCATGACCAGCAGCACCTCTGGTAAGTAGAAGACAGTTAGTTTTATAATCTTGAACTGTCTTTGCCAGTGTTGGTAGTGCCAATAATAACAAGCTCTCATTGGTAGGGATGCTTGCTTGCTTTATTTGGCTTTATAAGCATGACCTTATTGTAAGGCATTGCTAAAGCTCTAACAGTAGGACAATATAAATTTACATATAAGCATATAGATGCTTTTTGAAAATGCTGTGCTGAGTGGTTATATTATAAATGCTTTTTACATTTGAATAGTAACATATGCAACTACCTGAAAAATAGAAGGATAGGAACCGCGCGGGGGGTGGGAAAATTACATGAGCTTTTATACTAATCTAGTATAATACTAGTCTATCTATTCCGACGAAGGGCCTTCACTCGAAACCTCGAAATTCTCCTTCTATTTTTCAGGTTGTTGCATCCCTACCAATGAGAGCTTGTTATTTTCATAATTTTGTATTGCTCTATCTAACACCATAGGTTTTCTCCAGGTATTCTGGTCTCCTGCTTTCGAATTCATATAGGGCAATATTGTTCTCACATACAGACGACAAACACTGCAGGCTGCCGACTGCTACCATAGATGTGTATGTGAAGTAGAGTGTTGCACATTAAACCTTACCCAATTGCCCTCGCATATGGTAAACCTTCCTCGCGGGCGGTACCCGCAGCTTTTTTCTAACTCTGATATATCATAGTTAATAGAATAGATGGTTTGGAAACTCATTAGAATAACAATATAGCTCATTATCTATGTTAGTCAATGTTTATTCATAAATCTGGTCTTTCACCGTCACATGTGTATTGTATTTTTGCCCAACTAACCAATAGCAATGTCTTTGGAAAGTTACCTATCCGTGACTTGAACAATAGGGTAAAATGATTGAAAATTTGCTATTGGTGGATTTGGCAAGAACACAATACACACGTGACGGTGAACGACCATGTTTATGAATAAACGTTGACTAACATAGATAATGAGTTATATTGTTATTCTAATGAGTTTCCAAACTATCTATTAACTATGGGTATATGGCTGTTGCATATAATGACAAGAGATATTTTTCATTCTCCAGAGCCACCTGGAAACTGTACATGTTCTGAGTGGAAATATCCTGAGAACTGTAATATGATGTGTTGTGCTGGAGGTCAGATTTTCAGGACACCTGCTGCATGCATGATCGGCAGCATGTCCGTATCTTATTCTCATCAGTTGTGTAACGTGAAACCGCAAGGAAGAAGTTGTGGGAATGTTACAGAATGCGCTTGCAAGGGTAAGTAAAACACGCTGCTCTCACAACTAAAACTACATAGAGCAACCTTTTGAATTCAGATATAACACTAGGTACGAGTCTACGAGATTGCCTGAGTTTTGTCATAACAACGCCTTTATTCTTTTTTTTACAGGTACTCAATTGTCTTCATTCTCATATCTTGCCACAACTATGCTAGCCGTAGCAGTGTGGCTCTCGTAAAGACTAAGTCTCTATAAGAACAAAATTTCAGCAATGTTAATAATGAAAATTGTCAATTTGTAGCGGTAATTATATGTAGATGTTAAATGCAGACGCTTGTTCCAAAGAATTTACAAACGATCAAGCTTGTTCACGATTTTTGCTTGCAAGTTTATGTTTCCCTTAAATACAAAGTTTACAAGCTGACCTGAAAATGTTCAACACACTTCGAAGTTTCAACCGAACGCAATTGAGGTTGTTTGGTTGTCCTTTCAAAATAAAAACTCAAAGTGAGTTTTGACATTCAGGGGCAAACTTCAATTGAATTAGCTGTATTAGTATTTACTGGAATCATGTACTAATCTCCCATCCGGGGGCCGGTTGTACAAAACTCTTAACTACATTGTAACCAGTATTTTGTAGTTAAATTGTGGTTAACTCTAAAATACATGATTTTGATTGATCGCACTAACTGTAGCCAAAGTCTGGTTGACACTATCAAAGTTTCTGTGATCACAGTAGGAATTTTGACTTGGTAAATTCTAAGTTTTGAAGGATTTGTAAGAAATATTTGAGGGAACTGACTCAGTGTTTAACACTAAGTCAGTTTCCTCAAACATTTCTTACAAATCTTTCAAAACTTAGAATTTACCCATGCAAAATTCCTACTGTGATCACAGAAACTTTGATACTGTGAACCAGGCTTAACTCCAACTACCTTTTTATACAACCGCCCCCCGATGAAGAAAACATCTTCGTTTGCTCGAAACTTTAAAATGCTTTTACCATTTCCGGGTAGGTAATAGTGGAATTTAGGCCGCGTTTACACTATTCTTGGGTTTCACTAAGGCATTATGCAGTGAATCCGCTGACGAAGGGTCAGCCTCAAATGTATTGATGCTTATGCTGTACTGGAGTGAGAAAATGATACGAAATTCCATGTATTTGCCACCAAACACAAGGCTATACATAAAACGAACAATCGACTCACTCTGATAACTGTGTTTTGTTTTAGAGTTGACCTCCCGTCACTTCTGTGACCTCATATGAAACCCAAGAATACCGGATAGCTTTTCGTAGTGGCGCGAAAAAGCACCTATCCGATACGGAATGTACAACTTTTAGAAGCTGAGCGAAACAACATCTCTCCGTTGCAATAATTAATCTGAAAATAACGTTCCTAAAATTACGTATAGGTGTTTTTTTTTACGTCGCTACGGAATTGGCTATCCGGTACGTACAACAGCTGTAATTAGTCACCACATTGTAAATAGATTGTAGAATAGTTTTAGTAGTATTGACAATAAATTGCGCTTCATTGCTCTAACATTGAGAGGTTTTGTTGTCCATACATGTCTTGGACTGTTTGTGATATGAGTTCATTGAGTTGTATGGTTAAAGAATGTTGCTTGCCATAACAGATTTCCAGTAGTGACCGCGCTTGAGATAACGAAGAAATCCCAGCATCTAACTTCTCCAAATATACCTGCAGCTTTCCTATAGAAAAATATACAGTCTGTGGTTAGCAATATAAAATATACACTATCAACAAGGGTTCACAATGGGTTCCTGATGATAAAAAAATACCCTTCCACATTTAGCATTAGTCTGTTGTGTAAATCGGGTCACTCTCAATATACCTACCAATTCTGTAGAGTTGAATCGCTGTACTGGGATGGTACTTGGGGTAAAATTTCAGATAACCACCAAGCGATCTCTTGCAGTAATGAATCGCTTTGTTCCACAACTCCATCTCGATGCAGACATCAGAAATTTTGTCAACTATCTTAATGACTTGAAAATTCTGAGCATGTAATATGTTCTCCACTTCGCTCAATAGCTCCTCGCATATACGTAGCGCTTCGGTACGTTTTTCTGAGTAGAGCGTCATTTGGTTGACAGTTGATAATGTAGATTCGATCTTTTTGTAAAGTTTGGTTATACTTGGGGAAGTGTAATTGTTTGGCACATCGGAGCCACATTCTGAACAGGTTTCATCTTGTGAAATGCCTATATAATTGAAGTAATTCTATATTGTAATGCTGTGAGTGAAACTCACGCGAGTGAAACCAAGCTATAAAATTTTATCTCAAAATTATCTCGAAATTGTGGTATCTTTTGGTGCCACCCCCCACCATAAATAATGACCAGTCCCTAACCTGAATAAAAACCAACAGCATTTGAGCATTCGTTCTTTGCGCATTTCAAGCCGTTCATTTCGGATCCATGTTCGATTTCATTCAGACATCGAGAACATTTGCAATCAAAATAATACTGTTCCTTCAGTTCTTTCTGCCGGACGCTTTGTGGTCTCATCAACTCGGTATAAGCTATGCACAGCTCTTGCCCTTCCTCCACATTTTTCATGCTTCGTATGTGACACGTTGGACCGTTAAACACAGCAATACAGTTTGGTTCACATGAGTGATTTAAGAATGCGAGAGTCTGGTATAGCCCGAGACCTAAAACAAACGAAATCGCAGATTTTCCACACGTACACACGTAAAAACGCACAAGTTGTAACAAACCTGTAGCAGACTTGTAGCAATGCTGTTCTGACAACTTGTCAACAGGATGTGTTCGCACTGCTTGTTCCCAGCTTGTTGACATCTTGCTACAAGGTTGTTGAGCTCAACAGACTTGTTACAAGTTGTTCCAACAACTTGTTATCGTCCTGCAATTCATCAATTTGTCAACAAGTTGTGAGTGACAACCTTGTAGTAACTTAATAAAATAACAGCATTGTTACAACTTGTTGACAAGCTTGCTACAAGCCTGTTGCGAACACATCTTGTTGACAAGTTGTGAGATTTTTACGTGTGTAGTTCAGACACAAACCACAGCAGCTTATTCTAGAATACTGCCTACACTGGACCACCATGTTTGAGATATCTTTTCCAAGTAGTCAGACACAAACCACGACAGCTTATTGTAGAATACTACATACACTAGACCACCATGTTTGAGATATCTTTTCCAAGTAGTCAGACACAAACCACGACAGCTTTTTGTAGAATACTACCTACACTGGACCACTACGTTTGAGATATCTTTTTCAGGTAGTTGAGACACAAACAACGGTAGCTTTTATGCACAACTATATAAAATGCCTGTGAGTACTTTTCATAGTTATCAGCAAAGAAATATTAAGGAAACAGTGCTTGCGTATGCGAAGCCAAAATAAAATGAATAGCAAACTAAAATATATATCTACCTATTGGTTTCAATTCTCCGTCGCAAATTGTAAAGGCATTACAATTAACTTTGCAAAATAACTCAAATACTCTTTCACTGCTCGACTGCATACTAACACCTAAGTACTTGTTTAACATTTCGAACATAAAAGCAAACACATCGCTCTTCTCCTTTCGTATTTGTTCAGAATGGCTAACTAAATCGCTAAGCCATTTTGCGGGATCATTTTTCAACAATAACAGCGCTAATAGCCGTACTGTATCGCTAGGCATAATAGGAGACATTTTCTTAAGGTTTTTACACTCCAGTTTATGCGTTCCCCAAGCTTTTTTCTGACACGTTTGGCTGCAATAGTAAACCATTTTACACGCCGAGCAACGCTGTAAATTATCGCCCATTGACAAGCAACTATCACATATTTTTCCACGCATTTCGCTTCTTGAAACGAAAGCGTAAGGTTCACAGGAGAGAACACGGTTTCCTTTATTCAAAAAGACTTTTGTTTTTAATCCACGACCACGAGAAGGCGCGTTAAAAATCTCAAAACTACAATCCATCGCTCCTTTCCCAACTTTTCCGTCCGCCATATTTGATTCTAGCGCAAAACGTCATGTAATACAAATGAACAGAATCAGAAAACCGAGGTTAGAAACGCGATATATTTTATGTAGTCCAAGGTACGAAGTCGCGAGGTCAATACATAAAATTGATATCGTGATTTTCTTTGATTTTTCTTGTAATCTAATATCAAAAGTTAGTGTGTTGTTAATATTTAGACGCTTGCTTGCGAGGCTAGGTCGGTTTTATGTTTTCCATGATCACATTATCAAACATTTTTTGTTTTTGCGTTTGGTTGCAACAAGAACTACTCGCAATACTTCATCAAATAAGTTTTGTAAATTCTCTCTTGTCAGAGATGAACATTCTATATATCTGCATGCACCAATAGCGTCCTTCGTTTCCAGCGCCTGCGCCGTCGTGACGGGGCTTAGGTCACGTGACTTCAGAAGTTCAAGAACCTTTTCATCGTTTCTCAAATCAAGTTTTGTCCCGACCAGAAATATCGGTGTATTAGGAGAGTGCTGGCTCACTTCTGGATACCACTGAAAATATATGAAGATAGTGGTTACCGATGGGTTTTGGTGAGTGTTATGGGACAACAGACGATGGACACTAACTTCAGAAATGTAAAGCCAAAGCATGAAACCACATCATTCAGTTCTATTTATTTGCCTCCAAATACCAAAAGAATTAACATTATTTTGAATATTTTCTCACTCTGATAACTGCAGGTTGACCCCCATCTGCTGCACGATAGTGCTTAGTGAAACCAGCAACCATAATAAACTACGGTTTTTGAGTTTAGACCTTACGATATAATACCTTTTTCGTGACACTTTCAAGTGAAATTGGCGTGGCTATTGAAAAGCATATAAAGAACAAGTCCTGAAGAAAAAACGGAGATACTAATATGAAATATGGCAAGTAGCAAAACAAGGCTGTTTCATGTCAAAATCTTATCAGATTTGAATCAAAATTCTAATTGGTGCTGAGGTCACAAGCACAAGTACTTACAGTCTGGGTGTAGCAGTGGGGTCTAAAATAATCATAGCCATCTTGGGCTTGACAAAGAAAGAAAAGAAAACGATAATTGAAAAAAGAAGCAATAGGGATATCATTGTAAAAGCTATAAAAACTATATTGTCTACTGTACTTTATTTACCAGGCGTGTCCCAAAGTTCTAAGGAGAAAGGTTTCCCATCTACCATTCCGTTTTTTGTAACTTTTTCTACGCTTTTATCAAAAGAAAAAATAAAATATTAGGTCTTCCAAATTTACACTGCAAAGAAGGCAATTTAAGTAGGTATACTTACTGGGTTATATCTGGAAACTTACCAATAAGGTATATATTCTCCTGGAAATGTATCTTCTGTATACGTCATGACCAAAGACGTTTTCCCAACAGCGCTGTATTAAAAAACAGGAAAATGGTTTTTAAAGTGCACTAGATTAAAATCACTGGAAGTATTAAAACTTCTTAGAGCTTCTAAACTTTCCAAGCTTCTCGAAAGCTACACTTAATTCCAAACAGGACTAAAGGCCGATTTTAATACACTACACAACTTTTGCCTAAAACTGTCGCATGCAACCTGCTTACAAGTTGAGTCTTGAGTTGCACTGTGTAAATGGCAAGCACACAAATCGCTTACGTTGTCGTAGTTGTGTTGTGTTGTATTGTGTAACTTGTGTTGTGTTGTGTTGACAGTGTTGTGTTGTGTTGCGTGACTATTTTCAAAGTACAACTCAAGTTGTAAGCAGGTTCCATGCGACAGTTTTAGGCAAAAGTTGGGCAGTGTAAATCGATCTTAATAGTGCACGGACAATAGCAGTTAAAGTCCAATCATTCCGAAAATTGCCAAGGGAGTCACAGGAAAATAAAACGCGTGCACAGAGGACTAGGAACTAGTCTGGGTCGCTCGATATCACTCAATACGGTTTAATGTCTTTAATATGGTGTAATTGCATATACCACGGCTTTATGATTGCTTAATATTTTACACACATACCCATCGCCAACAATGACGATCTTTACCGTTGGCCACGGAAGCATATTGTTCTTTCAAACCGAAGAATTGCGATGGCCTAAATTCGTTGATACGACCCGACCCCAATTCAACTTATGTCGAAACACGCCAATGCAAACTACGCCATGAAATTGAACCATCTGACGTTTTATATCAACTGGGAAGCTAAAAATATAAATTTGGGAGTTTGACCAATGAGTTTCGCAATATTTTGATGAGATATGCTTCGTCAACTTGCTGTTTCCGGATTTCATTTCCATATTTGTATGACGTCGCATAGTCTGCGGGAAGCCACTCCCGACACTCCTGTGATAAAATGCCAGGAAAATTTTTTAACCTCATTTTGTTTTTTTCTAAGGACCTTTAAGCATTCTTTCATGGAGCTGTTTCTACATGGTTGGGTTCTACTTTCACTGGTTTTAACAGTCAGTGGAAAAACTATCATTACTGTGAATTTAAATTTAATATTTGGGGTATTGTCAAAGATTCTTGAAGTCAATGCGCTCTTTTAGAGATTGATTTCCATATTCTTGAACCTTTAGGACCTTTAATACATGACTTAAATAGTCTATGGAGGACTTAAATAGTCCATTTTTTTCGGCGAAAATTTTGAAATCTAGGGTCCTTAGAATAGCATCGGCATTCTGGGAGAATATTTAACTGTGGTTTCTATGCATATTTTACTTTATCCTTAGCCCCCTTTAGCTGGGACCCCGGGGTCAATTGCTCATTTTCCCCCGCCCCTCTAGGCGGCCCAGTACCTGTACCTGTACCAAAGATCAAATTAAAGGACACTTCAAAGAGATTAATGTGCTATATGTGACAGCCTGGCAGGGATTATTGACAACTAATGACAAATTCTACCAGCGTAGGTGCATGACATTATGGAAATCAAGCATTATTGGAGAACAATCGAACTGCATGGTTTAGCAATTAATTTGTTTCCTTTATTATTTAAAACAGATTTTCGGGTTAACCATTAAAAGACAACGATGTGATTAATTGAAACCTCACATGCTGCCAAAGAAACCTTGATTAATAAGGAAATTTTGACTATCAAGCAAAAAAAAATGCTGAAGGCAAATAAATATTTACACTTTTCATTTATTTCCTGCTGAGTTTCCTTCAGGTTTCCTTATACGAACTTTTACTCCCGTGTCTAAAACCCCACCGGTAAAAAATACCAGTAGAAAAACGAATACGTAATGAGGGCAAGTAGCCTGCGAACTGGCTATGTGATTTAGTATAAAAATCGAAATAAAATATTAAAAAAACACGTTTGTATGTACTTTGTGATGTATAAATGTTCTCAGAGAATGTCCCATGCAGAGAAAATTGAATGTTAGGAGATATTTGACTTTTGCTTGAATATAGTTATCAAATTAGTTCGCAATATATGCAAATTCATCATAAATTTTTTTATTCGCATTTGTCACGGTTTTATGAAGAAAAATCACTAGCTTTGTCATATATTTTGGTTTCAATTTATTTTAAACAATAGTGTGAATACTTTTCTCGCATAAAAATGATCCTAATACCGGTATATTCATCTGAATTTTTTTCGTAAAAATGTGCATGTTGGCCAATTTGTAAACGTCGCGTTTTAAGCCGATACGGGTTGTAAACATAGATATAGGACTTCAGGAATGTTGACACTCATAGCAGCAAGGGAATGAAACAAAATCTACGCATTTGGCTCCAAATAAACACGTCAAATGAAAAAAAATTTTAAACATTTTCAGATGTGACACTTGATAAGAGCTGATAATTGACTTAGCTATTGGGTAATTTCTCCGTACGGAAGAACGCCCTTATATCCGCCCGATGCGGGCATGTTTTTTTTTGGATCATTGCTGGGGGTGTTATAAAAGAAGGGTGTGTTGAACCGGTTAGCAAAATATTTCAAGCAAGAATCGATTGCACGCTAAAGTTTAGCTTGTATATTCACTTTGTGGGCAATTTTTTGGCTTTCTTAACTCCTCACAGAGCGTCTTGTTGTATTTTTGTTGAAATATTGTCGTTATGCAGGCTATTAAATGCGTTGTCGTCGGTGATGGGTGAGTATGTACGGCTTATGAAATTTACAACATAAACACACATCGATGTAGCATCGTGCTAGTTCACAGATCAAAGCTCTAGAAAACTATCAAAATACCGTACTGGTACTTCACAGGAGGCTTTAGTCCGTATCCTGACGTTTTATTTTGATGTAAAACGGAGCGTATCTAAAGCTTTTTGGGAAAGAAGTTCGAAATATGCCCAATATAGTTTGGCATTTTCGAACGCCGAATTGTTGGTTAATCAGGAAATACCGTATATGTCAGCTAAAACTTGTTTGACAACCGTTGTTTGGGCTTCTTGTAAAGAATTATTAACATACTAAACTAATGCATTTGTTTTTCGTATTTCCACAGAGCCGTGGGGAAAACTTGCTTGCTAATAAGCTACACGACAAACGCTTTCCCGGGCGAATACATCCCAACAGTGTAAGTCTGAAAATATGACACAATTTTATGTAATCAAACATAAACTTACTTTGTGGCAATATGGCTACTTTTTGATGTATTAGATCAGTGATTTACGCCCAGGTTTTTGTAATTTTATTACGTAGATTTGATAACTATTCAGCGAATGTTATGGTGGATGGCAAACCTATAAATTTGGGACTTTGGGATACTGCGGGTATGTTGTAATATTTGTCGAGCAGAAAACTTTGTATTTACATTCAGTTTTTGATAACTAAGCTTGTATTTGTTGCATTTTGGGGTTTTATTTGTTAGTTTGAATGAGAGCGAAGCGACAATCGTAAATATATGCTGATGTCTCTTCCTCCCTTCCGGTGTATTGTAGCTTTTGTTTTCGGAAAAAAAACTGTAAAACAATGTCGTAAAAGACAGTTCCCAATACTATTTCAATGCAAAGTGCAGGCATTTCCTCATGGAATATTAATTTGTATATTATATGTTATGATGTATATTAATATGTTTTTAAGATCTAAATTGTTTTTAGATTGTTTACAACCTTTTATGGGTCTGCCCAAGCATGTTTTGGACTAAATCCCAAATATTCGAGTAGAACTGGAGGCTATTTGTATTGGATAGGCAGACAGCCACCCCTCTCCCCAAGAAAACTATTCTGGCTTGTCACATAGCAATATATAGTATTCACATAATCTTGATTGTCTTCCAATGTCTGGTTGGGATTGTGTACTATATGGTGTTACTATAAATCATCGTTTGTAGTGCCCTGTAATACAGATAATTATATAAACAATCAATAATTTGATTATTTTTTTCAAGAGAATTTGACAATCAGATTTTACTAGCATCATGCTCTGATTGGTTAAGTTGATTTAGACTACGTTCACGCTACATCGGAGTGGTTTGAAAACAACACGGAAGGTTGCAATAAGCTGTCGCATTGAAAACTATGTCAGAGCGAAATTGTTTGAAGCCGTCACTTTGCTGTAACAATTTGCGCACAGTTTCTAATCAGAGGGAAATGAAATCATAGCGTTTTTGGTGGTTTCATGTGAACACAAACGCTGTTATACCTTTTGCACTGCTTGCAAACCAAGCATCTTGGATCTCAAAACAGTAAATTTGAAAGCTGTTTGTTAAAATTTCTTTACTCTATTTGAAATATTTTGGGTTTACATGAGTGCAAAGTTAATTTGTGAACAACTGGAACGACGAAGTGTCACACACACATAAATTCTGTTGGCATTATTTTGTTCTGGTGTGGCATGAACATAGTCTTAGATTCAAGTGAGGGTACATGCTTTAAATCTGTAGTAATGTTCATATCTTTACTTTCAACAGGGCAAGAAGATTATGACAGACTTCGACCGTTAAGCTATCCACAAACGGTAATTTATTAAAGATAGGAAATTTATATCCATGTCCAGACAAATTATATTTATTAGATGATGCCATGCCTGTACAGTTGATCAGTTTTTCAGCTTGCTTGCTGTGGACCCATACAGAATAGCATCATCTTATGTGCACAAATAAACACTTGGTTTTAATGTGTTTTAATGTTTTAAAAGCAATTTTCATTTATTGTGGTGTTCTTCATTACAGGATGTATTTCTGATCTGCTTTTCGCTTGTCAGTCCTGCGTCGTTTGAGAATGTCCGGGCAAAGGTAAAGATACAATAACATGACTGTGTATTGCACCAGAGGTGGATCTGACCTGATTTGATAGATGGGGTGGAGGTTTTCCAGAGGGAGTGTATTACTACCCGGTCCAGGGACATTCTTCCCCAGAACATTTTTGAAATTTGAAGCCCTGAAATGCGATTTCCTGCATTCTCAGGACTACGTTTATCTGTTAACCCATTAAGCTACAGAGCTTCCCCATTGACGAGTAAAATTGTCCAGATGGCGTTAGACAAGTAAAAAAAAAATATGTAGGGTGCACTGGGGTGCGTTGTGGCTCAATGGGTTAAATTTATCCTCACAGTACTTGTATTTCTGGCAAAATTAAGAAAGTGCTATGTTATATGTTGACCCGCCCGCCGTATTGGTGCAGGAATATTTTCTCGCGTATTCGAAAATCAATCGTTTCAAAATAATAAGTATTCACAACTGAAAGGGTCGACTCTCTCGGGAAATTAGTACACACTTAAAAAAGCTCAGGTTGTTGCAATAAATATGAAAACAGGATTGAACAGCTTTTCGCTGCCCACATTGTTCACAGTTGTCAACAATATTGAACAATATTGTTATACCCGATTCAGGCTCAACAATATTGTTCAATATGGTTGACAAGTGTGAACAACGTGGGCAGCAAAACATGAGCAGCGTCAGCGTTTTTACCATGTAGGGCTCAATGCAACTTAAATTAACAGGTTAATTATTTAAATAAGAAAGCTGTTGATTCATAGGTATGCAAATACCTGAAAGGTACGAGGAAAAAATTGATGTTTCGAGCAAAGGACCTTTGTTGGGAAATTAGTAGTGGGGCTCGGCAAAATTACTACCTACACTGGTACAAACTGTTCAAGATTAACTCTTTCAATGCAAACAAACTCAACACCTAAAATCTCATTTCTTTCTTAAAGCTTGCTTTAATGTTTGTCTACAAAAGTTGCCTGTAGTTTCTCCCCTCACTTTATAATATTATCTAACAACATTTCTAGTAACAATATTTAAGCTGGCATTGTAATTCTTAACATGTGCACTATTTTTTCTAGTGGTATCCTGAAGTAAGTCACCACTGCCCCAACACACCAATCGTTCTTGTCGGTACCAAACTAGATCTTCGCGACGACAAGGACACAATTGACAAACTTAAGGATAAGAAATTAGCACCAATAACGTACCCACAAGGCCTTCAGATGATGAAGGATATTGCTGCGGTCAAATACCTGGAGTGCTCTGCTTTGACCCAAAAAGGTCTTAAAATCGTTTTTGATGAAGCGATCCGAGCCGTCTTGTGCCCATCACCACAAGTTAGAAAAAAGAAGGGCTGTGCTATCCTGTAATATTTTTTGTAGGACATGGACAAGAAAAGATTTATTTGTGATTTAAACTAGCTAGTGTATTTTAAGCAACTCAAAACAAGAATTTCTGGTTACGGACATTTAGATTGTATGTAAAATAAGGCAATTTGAGATTGTTAATGCAAAGATGATTTCTGCAACATTTGACAATTTATGTAATCTTTTCTTATGTAAGAAAAGGCATGTCCCCCTAATGCTTACGTTATGAGAGCCTAGTTACTAATTGTCTTGATTTGAGTTGGTTAATTTGTACATCAAGAAACAGACGCCTGCAAATGCAATGATAATGTGCTGTAATCCCGGTTGAAGTTAGTTTTATAATTCACAGTTTCCTAAATATGGTATAACACACTTATGCTAGCAATTATTTTCATTTTATATCCAGTTCAAGGAATGCAATAATAATGTGATTTGTGTCATAACGTTAAATTTAGGCTGCAATTTGTACTGGTATTTAGCGGTAGTTATATTTACTTTGTACTATGTCAAATAAGGAAAAAATATTACTGATTGTAGACTTTAATTCATCCATACATCTTTATTAAAGCACCGTATGAGTAACTGCAAAACTATATGAAAAACTGATGTGACTGTTCAGTATGCTTCTGTAATTTACTTTAAAACTTTTCAAATAGAAATGTAATAGAAATGCATGACATTCTGTGCTGTTTATGGAAATAATCTTGAATATAGTGACTTGTGTTAGGTGGAGGGGGGTTGTTACAAATAATATAAAATGATCAGGGCTCTGTGAATAGAGGATGCAGTAGGGCACTTTGCTGCAAAGACGATTGATAGTTCCCCTGCTGGATCAAGATGGCATGGAGAACAGTGAGATTTTCAAAACAATGAAAAGACAATGGATAATTCTGATTCCTGGATGACATTGTTCACTGCTATGAAAGTCCATTCTTTTGTGGAAACCAGCGCGTGCAAACTACCTAAAATATATTAGCATATTTTGCGCAACTTCGTACCCAGGTCCTCATTGAGGTATCTCGACCTAAACGAATACACACTCACAGGCCAGCTGAGTTCTCCATTAATGGCGGATTTTGGCGGGAAAGTGAATAAAAAAGTAAACATAAATATTAATTTGTTCTATTGCCAGAAACTATTCGAAATGTGTTAGTGATTGTTGTGTTTGATCTTGATTTGAATGCTCTGAGTAATCTCTCAACTATGCCTCAAAAAAGTATAGCGTAAGTAGATGTGTAGTGTGATCTTTTAAATGATTGAGTTTAAATATACAGTACAAATGAATCATTTTTGGCATTTAGTTCTATTCAACGTGCTGTATAAAGCGTGTTAAAACGTCTGCTATATTGCTAGGTCTTTTTTCTCATCAAAACCTAAAGTTAAAGAGAACAACAATGAACAGAAAAGTGACAAGGAATCAAGGTATATGTAGTGTGGGATAAAATTGAGATATACTGTATGGAGCAATCGTTCAACCAGATCAATTTGGCTAACTCACAGGCGTTCGTTGCGGGAGTTAGGGTATTATCTGGTGATTTATATGACATGGATGCCAAGCTTATTTACATTACTGACAACAAATGCCTGTGAGGTAGTCAAATTTCCCAGGAACCATGCCTTCGGATGGCCAGGCAATAATTAGACCTTGTTTGTGGCTGGCTATGCCCCTGATCAGACTTGAACCTGTTAAGGGGCATTGCACCCTACTATACTATTTTGCTCTGCCCAATGCTAGATGATTTTGCTCGCCGAGGGGAGAGCTCTGGTGCACAATGGGTTTTAAAACCTTATTTGTGGTCCTTGTGTACAAGTTCATCCAGATGGATCATCCGTTTCCAGTATATAAAACATCACCTTGAAAAAATTTATGCACATTTGTACACTTTTAGTGTGAAGTCTTCTGAGGAATCCCCAGTCAAGGACGAAACTAAAGAAGACACCGAATTTTCACCCATCAAGAAAACAACCAAGAAAAATTCCAAGAAAATACTCGACAATAGTGGTGACGAAGAAGATGGGAATGTCAATGGCAACAAAGATGTCGAGATGAAAGGTGACCAGGAATGTGTGAATGGCGGGTCTGTGGAAACTGGTGGTAAGGGCGAGAAGGGAAGTAAAGATGAGGAAGAAAAGGGAAGTAAAGATAAGGAAGAACAGGGAAGTAATGATAAGGACGAGAAGGGAAGTAAAGATAAGGAAGTAACAGGAAATAAAGATAAGGATGAGAAGGGAAGTAATGATAAGGACGAGAAGGGAAGTAAAGACAAGGACGAGAAAGGAAGTAAAGAGGCTACAAAGAAAGCAGCCCAAAGCTTTCGAGTTCTGCTAGTAGTGATGACGACATACCAAAACGCAAAACTGGTATGTTTGATGTTGTACATGTGTGACAATACACCCTTCAAGAAAGGCTTCATTTGGTTATACAGCCTTGTTTTTGTGTTTGTGAGATTAGTTAATTCCAAGTCCTTCAATCACAAAAACGAGGCTTTACAGCCAAAGTGACATACTTCTGGAAGGGTTTTTGTGACATACTCGCACCCCGATTAGGTGGTTAGTGTGTTGTGTCTCTTATGTCCATTGATTTTCGTTGTAGCAAGAAAACACATGAGGAAGAGAAAAGCTAATGAAGATAGTTCTTCAAATAGTGACGAAAGTAAAGAAGTATGGCAGGATTTTTACTAAATTTACCATTAGTGCAGATTACCAATTATCGTACATTCTCATGCTGGTTTGCTGTGTAGTCTGTCACCGCAAGTGTAGCAGTGCCTTTCTTTATAACAATTTTCACACATTACATGCACAAGACCTAAGTAATGTCTCAACCACAAAGGTGGGAACTACCAACCTGTGGCCAAAGACAAAACATGCTTTTTCCTGAGGCGCATCCCCATTTCCTGAGGCACATGCACTTGTGTTAACCATACTCTATCATTTCACCAAAATTGTCTAAATTTCATACTGTTCCCAGAAAGCAACAAAGAAATCGAAGAAAAATGATGACGCTGAAAAGTCCATCAAAGATGAACAAATGGACACAGACGAAAGTGAGGATGAAAATAAAACAGAAATAAAACATGAAGAAGAAAGAGAAACGAAAAAGAAGAGTAAAAAAGAAGTAAAAGAAAGTAAAACAAAAGGAAAGAATGTGAAAAAAGAAAATAATGAAAGCAGTGACGATGCTAAAGATAACAAAAAGTCATCAAGCCAACCGTCTAAAACTTTCCACAACTTTTTTGGTAAGGAAACAGGAAGATTTTGAAGTTAGGATTTTTATTATAAAATTTTTTGCCTATACATACACGCTAAATTCAATGGACCTATTACCTAATGAACAAAATTTCGATCCAGACAACTCTAGACAAAAATTTCATCACAGCTTGAAAGAGCATCACAAAATTAGTAATATTCCGAAGTTTCGTTGCGAAATGTTGTAAAATGCGGATAATATTATTATAGCCTTGCGAAGTTTCCCGTATTTCAGTCATTTTGTATTACGCGCGGGAAATTGGTACCGCTTTCTGAAAAAAGGTATCAATTTCCCGTGCGTAATACAAAATGACTGAAAAACGGCAAACTTCGCAGGGCTATATTCGCATTTTACAACATTTCGTAACGAAACTTCGGAATATTACTAATTTTGTGATGCTCTTTCAAGCTGTGATGAAATTTTTGTCTAGACTTGTCCAGATCAAAATTTTGTTCATTATGTTTCAAGGAAAACCAGCTTCAAAATCTGAGAAAACAGATGACTCTCCTGAAGAAATGGTCGACTCTACACAATATAATCCGCAAAAGAACTCTTACCACCCTATAAAACACGCTTGTTGGAAACATAAGGAAAGGTATGCATTAATTCCATAACATTTCTCATTCGAGTGCATCAACTCTATCAGTTTAAATTTTGTTTCTTATTTTTTAAAATTTTCTTTTATAGAGTTCCGTACTTGGCCCTTGCAAGAACATTTCAATCAATTGAAGACACTTCTGCCAGGTTTTGAATGTTTCAAATAACATTTAGTCTAAACAAGCTGTCGTGGTTTGTGTCTGAACTACCTGAAAAAGATATCTCAAACGTGGTGGTCCAGTGTAGGTAGTATTCTACAATAAGCTGTTGTGGTTTGTGTCTGAATTACCTGAAAAAGATATCTCAAACGTGGTGGTCCATTGTAGGTAGTATTCTACAATAAGCTGTCGTGGTTTGTGTCTGAACTACCTGAAAAAGATATCTCAAACGTGGTGGTCCAGTGTATGTAGTATTCTACAATAAGCTGCCGTGGTTTGTGTCTGAACGATCTAAAAACCATTGGGAACAATTTGACAGTCGCTAGAAACGTCAAAATGTTTTTATTGTTTTTTTTTTATGTAGATAAAGAAGATACAAATTCTCAGTCTTGTAGATAAAATATCTTTTAATGTTTTAAGGTTGAAAATTACATCGACATTGTGCAATTTGTTTCGTTCTGTGATTGCTCTTACGCCAGACGATCTTTTGCCATGTTTGTATTTGTGTTTAAATAAGGTATAGACCCTAGTGCATGCTTTGAGATTTTTTTCTTAAAACTCTTAGCGGGTGTGAACACACTTTGTTTTGGACCTTTATAGTTGGCACCTGCTTATGAGGGCATTGAACTGGGAATTGGCGATGGTGTTTTGATAAAAGTTATTGCAGAAGCCACTGGTACGTGATTTTGATAATTGTTTTCCACATACAAAAAAAAGTAATGAAGATTACAGTCTAGCGATGTCAAAGATTGGCAAGTTGGCAAAACGATCATACATTGTGTTCCCTCATTACCTCGTACACACGTAAAAATCTCACAACGTGTGAAATAAGATGTGTTCGCAACAGGTTTGTAGCAAGCTTATCAACAAGTCGTAATGCAACTTATTTCGTCAAGTTGCTACAAGGTTGTTGAATTGCAGGACGATCTTGTAGCAAATTGTGAACTGCAACCTTCTAAGCAAGTTGTCAACAAGTCATTGGCAGCTTGTCAGCAAGCTGTGAACAAGCAGTGCGAACACGTCCTGTCGACAAGTTACCGGCACAGCATTGCTACAAGTCTACTGCAGGTTTGTTACAACTTGTGCGTTTTTACGTGTGTGTACTACTATTTTGCATAGGTAAATTCTAAGTTTTGAAGGATTTGTAAGAAACTGAGTCAGTTCAAACATTTCTTACAAATCCTTTAAAACTTAGAATTTACTTATGTGAAATTCTGTGTAAAAAAGCTGTGTAAACCATCCTTTGAAATAACGAAGCATGCATTTACGGTACAACATTTATTTATTTATTTATCTTATTTATTAAAAAAACGAAACATTTTTTAAGGTCGTAGTGCACAGCAAGTTAAATCTGAATTTGGAGAAAAAGGCGACTTGGGAATCGTCGCAGAGGTATTCTACGTTTTAACATAAGCCAAAATGTTTTAACTGAATTACTACAACGATGCTGTTTTGAACTCATGAATTATTAATGATTTGATTGAAAAAATTACTTCGCAACTTAGCAAACTGTTATCTTTTAAAGTAGTAAGGCAAGTATGCTAGGTACAATTATTTCGACGTCTTTATGTTGTTTAGGCGAGTCGTTCCACGCAGCGCACGATGTTCGCACCGGCCAAGTTAACAGTTGCCACAGTTTATAACAAGTTGAAAGATATAGCTTTGATGACTGGCCATTTTGTAAGGACATTATACTTGATGGTGTGGTATGTTTTGTGGTATGGTATAGTGTGGTGTTGTATGGTGTGGACACTGGTATGGTATGGTATGATTTGGTATGGTATGGTATGGTGTGATATAGTATGGTATGGTATAGTGTGGTGTTGTATGGTGTGGACAGTGGTGCGGTATGGTATGGTATGGTGTGATATAGTATGGTATGGTATATTGTGGTATGGTATAGTATGGTGTGGTATGGTATGGTGTGATATAGTATGGTATGGTATATTGTGTTACGTTATAGTACATGGTATGATATGGTATGGTATAGTATGATATAGTATGATATGGTATGGTATAGTATAGTATGATATGGTATGGTATGGTATGGTGTGATGTGATATAGTATGGAATGGTATATTGTGGTATGGTATAGCATGGTATGGTATGGTATGGTATGATTTGATATGATATGATATAGTATGGTATATTGTGGTATTGTATGGTATGATATGGTATGGCATGGTATGACATAGTATGGTATGGTATATTGTGGTATGGTAAAGTATGGTTACTATGGTATGATATCGTATGGTGTGATATAGTTGGGTATGGTATATTGTGGTATGGTATGGTATGGTATAGTATGGTATGGTAATTGGTATGGTATGATATAGTATGGTATGGTATATTGTGGTATAGTATGGTATAATATGGTATGGTATGGCATGGTATGACATAGTATGGTATGGTATATTGTGGTATGGTATAGTATGGTTACTATGGTATGATATGGTATGGTGTGATATAGTTGGGTATGGTATATTGTGGTATGGTATATTGGTATAGCCTGATATGGTGTGGTATGGTGTGGTAACGTATAATAAACATGTTTTTGTCTTCCTACAGTCTGTAAATCGTAAAGTGGACAAGGTTAAGAGCATGTTCGTGGCATGCCGTCAGTCTGAAGCCAGATATCTCACAAGGTAGAAATGCTCACTTTAACCATATAATTTTTCTCGTCCGTACATGACCAATGAAGATAAAACTGAATATTTTTTTCCAGATCTCTAGCAGGCAAGCTACGTATTGGATTGGCAGAACAATCTGTTTTGACAGCTTTGGCCCACGCCGTCGTTTTAACACCACCGAACAAAGGTATGTAATATCCTGATGCCATTACTCCACGTGGAAACTGCGAAACAATCGTGAATGCGTGTCTTTTCTGTGGTCGGAAATTTCAACAATGGCCAACTTGCATGTTAGACTAAATTTTAATCTAAGTAAAGAGAAGGGAATCAAACACAATAGTTAAAAAGAACATAATAAAATTAGTAAAATAGCAAAATTTGGTTGCGAAATGTTGCAAAATACAGAAAATATAGCCTTGCGAAGTTTGCATATTTTCAGTATATTTGTATTACGTGCGGAAATTGTTACCATTTTCAGCTCAAAAATGGTAACAATTTCCGCACGTAATACAAACATACTGAAAATATGCAACTTCGCAAGGCTATATTTTCTGTATTTTACAACATTTCGTAATTTTGCAATTTTACTAATTTTAATAAGTTCTTTACGGGTTGCCTAAATAAAAAATTAGTCTAACATGCAAGTTGTCTATTATATGTTTTATCGCCATGCAAACATACAAAGAACTTATTAAGTTGTCTATTGTTTTTCACGTTTTGTTTTTCAAACCAGATTTTCCTCCAGAAGTGCTGGACGCCAGCAAAGGTGTATCTGCTGAGAGTTTTAAGAAAACCCTCGACAAAGCCGCTTTGTGTGTAAAGACTTGTTACTGGTAAATTTTCTGGAAACCTGTAATACAGGACGCTATTTTTCCATTTGCAAGACGACAGTATACTTAGTATAACGAGTTTGTTTTGAAATGTTTTAGTGAACTGCCAAATTATAATCTCCTTATTCCTGCCTTACTGGAACATGGCTGGCAAGAATTACCTCAACATTGCCATCTTACACCAGGTTCTGTTCTCTAAACCTAAACTAAACTAACTTTATTTCTACTGGATAGTTCTATCGGTTCTAAACTGTTCTTCCTAGAGGTCCAGTAAGGATCATCTCTTATTGATCCAGTGGTACTACAGGAGGAAACCTAAACTAAACTAACTTTATTTCTACTGGATAGCTCTATCAGTTCTAAACTGTTCTTCCTAGAGGTCCAGTAAGGATCATCTCTTGTTGGTCCAGTGTTCCTCCAGCAGGAAACCTAAACTAAAGTAACTTTATTTCTGCTGGATAGCTCTATCAGTTCTAAATTGTTCCTTCGTAGAGGTCCAGTAAGGATCATCTCTTATTGATCCGGTGTTACTACATCAGTAAACCTAAACTAAACTAACTTTATTTATATTGGATAGCTCTATCAGTTCTAAACTGTTCTTCCTAGAGGTCGAGTAAGGATCATCTCTTATTGATCCGGTGTCACTACAGGAGGAAACCTAAACTAAACTAACTTTATTTCTACTGGACAGCTCTATCAGGTGTGTCCAAATTGTTGTTCAAGAGCGAGTCGTTATTTGTCCAGTGTTACTACAGGACAAAACTTAACCAACTTAGCTTTATTTATTGAATAGCCCTATCAGTTCTGGACAGTTCTTTGTAAATTTGAAAAACTATTTTCAAAATTTTAGGCGTTCCATTGAAACCGATGTTGGCACATCCTACGAAGGGCGTGGAAGAAGTCTTTAAAAGATTTGAAGATGCTTCATTCACATGTGAATATAAATATGATGGGGAGAGGGCTCAGGTTAGTTGAATGACAGTGAGATGGCTCAAGAAGTCAGTTGAATGACAGCGTCAGGTTCTACAGTATGTGTTAAATACTACGTAAGGCTTGTAATTGACTTACTCCTTGGACGTTTTCAGATCCATGTTTTGAATAACAAAGATATTCGTGTATACAGTCGCAATCAAGAGAATAATACTTCAAAATATCCTGATGTCATCGCAAGAATGTCACAGGTAACTGACTTCTGTGGGGAGATGTGATAGAGCCATTCAGTATAAATGAATACTCGAACCGACCTGACCGCGTAGCTCAGTTGGTAGAGTATTGGGTTAGCATTCCAAAGGTCGTAGGTTCGATTCCTACCGTGGACAGGCATATTTTTCAAGCCTGCCCGGTGTGGATATACACTCAGAGTAACATCACAAGCATCTTAATCACGTGAGTACATTACACCAACACAGCAAATTTCATAAATGAAATCATTTCTACAATAAACTGAATTGGTTTCCGGCTTATTTTCAGGTCCTAAAGGAAGACGTCGAGTCGTGTATCATAGATACCGAAGCCGTTGCATGGGATCGAGAGAGGAAACAGATTTTACCTTTCCAAGTTTTGAGCACGAGAAAGAAAAAAGTATGAAACAACACTGTGAATTAAACGACACGAGTTGATACTTCAGTAACCTCAACTGACTTTAAATATTCCAGGATGCTGATGCTTCAGAAATCAAAGTCCAAGTTTGTATTTATGCGTTTGATCTGCTGTATATGAACGGAAAGGTATGCATTCATCTTGAAATCTTGTAGTGTTAATAATATTTTTATATTCTTACATGACTTATTTGTTAATATTATTTTATTGCAGTCGTACGTGAAAGAGCCTTTCAAAGTTAGACGAGAAATACTCAGATCTTCATTCAACGAGATAGATGGGGTACGTTAATCTGTAGGCTGTAGCCTTGTCAATGTAAAAGTAGCACTTTCTCCTCAATTATTTCAAGACCTTGAGTAGAGGTCCAACGAATGATTGAACTCAGGTCTCCCAGCTTGAAAGGCAAGCTTGGTGACTGCATTTCATGTTGCAACAGAAATTACCTTATATAACACGACCGTTATATTTGTTTTAGGAATTTATCTTTGCGAAAAGCATAACGTCGACAGATACAGATGACATCGCTGAATTCTTGGACGAGTCCATCAAAGGTGAGATTAAAGACACAATGGATGCATGTATACAAACTGAGCCACAACACCCTCAGCTTACGCATGGTACAAATTCTTTCTTAGGAAACTGTGAAGGGTTGATGGTGAAGACATTGGAAGTCGACGCCACGTATGAAATAGCCAAGCGGTCGCACAACTGGTTGAAGGTAGAGCTCGTCTAACTTTTAACTAAAGCTCCCGGTTAAACGAGAACGAGAGTTGATCGCTTCTCAACAATTCTCATGCAACTTTTGTTCTCGTTTGACAGGGGAATTAGAGTTGAGAAAACTCTCATGCAAACTCTCGCTTCTCAACTCTCATCAAACGCTCATGCAACTCTTGTTCTCGTTTGACAGGGGAATTAGAGTTGAGAAAACTCTCATGCAAACTCTCGCTTCTCAACTCTCATCAAACGCTCATGCAACTCTTGTTCTCGTTTGACAGGGGAATTAGAGTTGAGAAAACTCTCATGCAAACTCTCGCTTCTCAACTCTCATCAAACGCTCATGCAACTCTTGTTCTCGTTTGACAGGGGAATTAGAGTTGAGAAAACTCTCATGCAAACTCTCGCTTCTCAACTCTCATCAACTCTCATGCAACTCTTGTTCTCGTTTGACCGGGGTATGAGAGTTGATGAAACTCTCTTGCAAACTCTCGCTTATCAACTGTCATCAACTCACATTCTCGTTTGATCTGGGCTAACTTTATTCATATACTGAATAGTTATATCTGTTCTACAGTGTACTGATCTCGCAAGTGATCGAGTAAAGACCATTCCTGTCTTGTTTATTTTGTGTAGTTAAAGAAAGATTATTTAGAAGGCGTTGGTGATACGTTGGACCTATTGGTGATCGGCGGGTACATGGGGAAAGGCAAGCGAGCTGGTCGTTATGGCGGCTTCTTGGTTGCTTGCTACGACGAACAGAAAGAAGAATTTCAGTCGTGTTGCAAGGTAACAATGGCTGTCCGGGTTTGACGTTCTATCGCTACTTTAAGTGTCCATATAGGTGGGTTTACTAAGCCGACTATTGCGCAGCTGATGGTAGTCAACCTCCAGTTATCAGAGCGAGAAAATATTACTTGTTTTCATATGTATAGTAGGCTTGTATTTGGTGGCAAATTTAAATGAAATTGAGAGATACTTTTTGTGTGTGTTGGTGTAATCATGGATTGTAAAATAACTGGATAGGAAACTTCCTGACGTCATTGACTCATCCTTGTTGAAAAACATGACGTCACGCGTATTGCGAATATTACCAAAGTTCTCAGCATTTTTGTTGTTTTGCTATATTTTCCACTTTAAAAGGGTGATATTGAAGCATAAACTGGTCTAATTGTTTTAAAAACATGCCTAAGCCACGACAAAGTATTCAAGGTAAATGTTTTTCGTCTTTGTTTTGTATTTTTTTTTTACATTTGTAGCTACGAAATTGGCGTCACAAATTTTAACGAAATTTCACTGTTTAGTGCTTGAAATATTTGCTAAAATTGACTGGGAATACTTAGAGTTTTCATCGTAGAATGGCGTGGTTATATTTATTTGCTCTTGGACTAAAATGTTTAGCTGTATTATTGCTAAACATGGCATTTTTGAGAATTTGGTTTGCAACTAGGCTTCAACATCCAACCACGCCATCAACCCATTGAAAACATTAGGTCGCGTCAGCTAGTTTCCTATCCATTTATTTTATTATCCATGGTATTATGTACTCAGGTAAATACGATGGTTGTGGTGTTATTCTGGGTGCATCCACACCGGGCAAGGGTGAAAAGATTGTATGACCACGGTGGGAATCGAACCCGCGACCTTTTTTGGGATACTAGTCCAATGCTCTACCAACTGAGCTACGAGGTCAACTCGGTTCGAGTTGGTGATTTTTTGGAACAGAGTCTAGTCCCTTCAAAAAGTCGTGGGTTCGATTCTCACGGTGGTCAGGCAAACTTTTCAGCTTGCCCGGTGTAGATGCACACTCCGAAGTAACATCACAAACATCGTATTTCTGAAGCTGTTGACTATACCATCAGCTACCCTGAAACACTTACAAACAGTAAAACCTGACGACACGTGATGTTTTAGGTGAGCACTGGTTTAAAAGATGACGACCTGGAAACTCAATATAATTTATTTCAAGAACATATTATTGACAAACCTAAACCGTACTATCGTTATGATCAAGGTCTTGAGCCTGATGTCTGGTTTGATACAGCCAAGGTAAGGCGAATAGCAAAACTGTATACCATGTACATATCGGGGTGTATTAACCAGCCTTACTTGAAAGCTAAGCTCTCTCCAATAAAGGAGTAGAAATTTGGAATAATTTGAACGAAGATTTAAAATCCATTAAATTTTCCCAATTGTTCAAAAAACAAGCTGAAATTTATTATCAAATACAAGAATAATACAGCATTATATTCTTCATGGACTTCTAAAACAATGCTTTCATCATCATGCACTCTTAACTTCGTATTGTTGTATATCTATATTATTGTAAAACTATATCACAACTTTCTTTAAAATTTTATGTACTATATATTAACTGGTAATAATATATATTAATTAAATATATATCGGTTGAATATATATCGTTTGAATAGGGGCCTTGTATTAAAAGTTTCTTAAAGGTTCCTAGCTCTAGTATGACGTTATACTGTATATTCTATCTTAATTATGTAAATAGGGCGAATTTTTAAATAAAAAAAGCTGAATTGCATTCCTAACCCACTCTGTCGACATTCCCTGTGGGAGGAAATCAGGGTACCCGAGAAACACCCACGACTTTCGTTAGAGCGTTGACTTCATTCTCTCTTTGTTTCTTAAGGTTTGGGAAGTAAAATGTGCCGACCTCTCAATCTCTCCCGTTCACAAAGCGGCTGCTGGGATTGTAAGTACAATTTTCGATGGTTCACGCCATTAAACAGACCAGGATTGATCTGATTTGTCAAATTGTTTCGTAGGTTGACTCAGAGAAAGGAATCTCGCTACGTTTTCCCAGATTTATCCGAGTACGTGACGACAAGAAACCAGAGCAAGCTACCTCTAGCGTCCAGGTATACGATATCTCCCTGCATGAGGGTGCCGGGTGGTGGGGGGATGTCATCAACACACATAAAGATCTCACAACTTGTCAACAAGATGTGTTCGCAACAGACTTGTAGCAAGCTTGTCAACAAGTTGTAACAATGTTGTTATTTTACTCAAGTTGCTGCAAGGTTGTCACTCGCAACTTGTTGACAAATTGTTGAATTGCAGGACGATAACAAGTTGTTGAAACAACTTGTAACAAGTCTGTTGAGCTCAACAACCTTGTAGTAAGTTGTCAAACAAGCCGTCGACAACTTGTCAACAAGCTGGGAACAAGCGGTGCGAACACATCCTGTTGACAAGTTGTTGGAACAGCATTGCTACAAATCTGCTACAGTTTGTTACAACTTGTGCGTTTCTACGTGTGTAGACACATTTTTTAATTCAGGATATATACATTGTAATCCGCTTTACAAGGACAAGTCTTTTAACACCAGTTTTATCTTGAGAATATTCTTAATATCTATTTCGGGGTAAAATAAACAATACAGGTTAACAATATTAAAATTGCTAGCAATCTAGCTTCGTTCAGAAAAAAACAATGAAAAGCAACAAATTGATGAAAGCAAACTAATGTTTACCAATCAAATGTTCTTATGTACTCTTTGATTTGACGTTGTTTGAACTAGCTTTTTGAATGTTAATTGTTTTTGCACACAACAATTACTCTTATTGAAGAGTACAATGGCGTATTTAATTTGCATTGAATGGAGATAATTCATCAATAAATTTTAATTACACCCTTCCTTTTTGTCTACGTTTGAAAGTGTCAAGTCACCTCCGAGATTTTTAAAGAAACATTTTACCGCTTGAAGAGTTCTTTATGTAAACAATTTTCAAACTTTAACCCACCTCCCAACTCCATCATACAGTCATGGTTAGGCAGGGGGGGCTCCCTCTGCTTCCCTTGGACTATACTGCAATACATTGTGGCTGATTTTCTTTCTCAGGTAGCCGAAATGTACAGAAATCAGGACACGGTGAAGAACAACCAAGCCGCATCAGACAAAACTGCGGACGACCTTGATGATTTCTACTGAGGAGAGCACGTCATTCGTATGTTATCACACCTTTATTACGTAGTTAACCAGCTTTTAATTTGCTATGTATCGAGGGATTATAAACATGTCTGCTCAAACATGGTTGGACTGAAACCTGGACTCTGAAGTCACATTTACGAACTAACGAACTGGATTTTCGAGGTTTTTGGTGGCGGGTCCAGAAGTAGACGAACGTATGTCCCTCTTCTCTGCAGAAGCTTTCTAGTTTGTTTTCTGGACTTTCTTGTGGAATTCGTGTTCAGAATTATTTACAATTTGACGCAGATTTTCATTATTGCAAGAATTTTTGCGCATGAAATTAATTTCTTCCAAAGCCCAAACTTCACAGTCGACTGTCTCATCCTTTCTATAAATGCCAAGAAATTCCCGAAAGGACAATGAAAACCTCTGCGGAGAAGAGAGAACGTGCTCCAGCCAGCACACTGAAGCAATGTTGTTATCGACGGGACCGGATGCGGAATGTCTGAGTTCTTGACCTTTCGTTTCCGTAAACAGTCGGATTATCTCGTAAACAAGTACAGAGATTGAAAATAACACATGAATTTTACCAGTTATTTCAAATACATGTTGGTATACATTTAGCTTGGCTGTGGACCATACAGACTCCATACAGTTATTACGAAAGGGCAGATATCTGGAATTTGGGCATTACTCGAAATTTCCAGCTAAAAAAATGACTCCTTATTTCGAAATCATGAGCACTTCAAGGGCCTATTCTAAGCCACCTACCGCAAGACTCATAATACTCGGCTAGTTCTTTGAGTAATTTCGCCCCCAACTTTTTTTTATATTGGTTTCGCCAGAAATATTTGAGTATTGATTTACATAAAAATATTATAAACAAAGTAAGGGCTAAGAGGTATACTAGAAACCTAAAGGTTTTTGAGTGAAGTCCCCTAGTTGTATAAGTATTCGGTAATATAAGGATACCAGGAAGCGATATTCTTTTTAAATTAGACACTAAGTGGCATCACCTAAACAGAACGATATGTGCCAGTGTTGGTAGTGGCAATAATAAGAAAGTTTCGCATTGATAGGGATACAATCCCTCGTCGGCTACCTTCCTGATATAAACAGAGCCTATAAATGACCATTTGTCGCGAATAGACCTTTCCCCTTATGAGTGAAATTTTGATCTAAATATGCCTGGACAAAAATTTCATCACAGCTTGAAAGAGCATCACAAAATTAGTAATATTCCGAAGTTTCGTTGCGAAATGTTGTAAAATGCGGATAGAATAGAATAGAACATGACGAGCCGCACGTTTTGAAAACCAGCGGGATTTGCAAACTGAGTTTGCATTTTTCAGGAAGCGGGTGCAGCTTACCCACCAACAATTAACGCTATGCGATGTCATCAATCCAGGAGAAACTGCTCAAACACAGTGTGAGATCAAACATGTAATAAGTTTAATTTCAGTCCGAATATTAACCTACATATGTTATATGATATTTTAGGTACAGTTTAGTACAAATAAATGGCTTGATTGTTGAAAGAGCTAACACTACAGGATACCGCTATAGATATATTCACAATGCTATTTTGGCTTAGATGCGCCAAAAGATGCTTCTGGTTTAGATGCGCAATGCGTTCTTTAGGTATATGGCATTAATAGCTTCTTACTAGTTTGTTTTCCCTTACGAATTGCAATAGGCCTACATTGGAAAAAGGTCGCGCAAGGAGCGGAAAATAGATTATATAATTATACAAAATAATTTATTTTGAAAGGCTATATATTTGCGTTACGTATTTTGCTCCATAATTTTCAAGGGATAATTGTAATACAGACTCTCAATAGCTTCCACTGGTTAAGAAAAATGAAGCGTCTTCACACTAGAAGGACTCTTAAAAGGAGCAAAGGCTCAGTATTTTGTGTTGCGCGCGCCGTGATTTATAGTGCAACATACTAATATTTAGTGTATAAAAGGAATGACACAGACCCTTATTTAGCTTCGACTGGTTAAGAAAAGATGGAGCATCTTCATAACCTGCCAGCAAAAGATGGCACATCTTTCTGGCACAGGAGTTTCCACTAAAAGGACTCTTGATTATTCCGGCAAAGGCAAAGCCAACTATATAGGCTATATTTTGCGTTGCGCCGTGTTTTATAGTATAATATGCACTGTACTGTACTGTATACAAGGAATAACACAGACTCCTATTTAGCTTCCACTGGTTAAGAAAAGATGGAGCATCTTCATAACCTGCCAGCAAAAGATGGCACATCTTTCTGGCACAGGAGTTTCCACTAAAAGGACTCTTAATTATTCCGGCAAAGGCAAAGCCAACTAGGCTATATTTTGCGGTGCGCCGTGTTTTATAGTATACTATGTACTGTACTGTATACAAGGAATAACACAGACTCCTATTCAGCTTCGACTGGTTAAGAAAAGATGGAGCATCTTCATAACCTGCCAGCAAAAGATGGCACATCTTTCTGGCACAGGAGTTTCCACTAAAAGGACTCTTAATTATTCCGGCAAAGGCAAAGCCAAAGACTATATATTTTGCGTTGCGCCGTGTTTTATAGTATATAATATGTACCGTATACAAGGAATAACACAGACTCCTATTTAGCTTCCACTGGTTAAGAAAAGATGGAGCATCTTCATAACCTGCCAGCAAAAGATGGCACATCTTTCTGGCACAGGAGTTTCCACTAAAAGGACTCCTAAGTATTCCTGCTGAGGCAAAGGCTATATTTTGCGTCGCGCCGTGATTTATAGTGGGATATGTACTGCATGCAGAGAAAAATACAGACTCCTATCTATAGCTTTCACTGCTTAAGAAAAGATGGAACATCTTCATAACCTGTTTTTTAAGTTTAGATATAATGAGAACCATATTGGTGTCCTAGTAATAATTTTATGCCTCAATAATCCCTAAATATTAGATCTAAAAGTGCTGTGTGAAATATGATAGTGTGATGGCCTCGTACATGTTGTTGGCACAATGTATGCCTGTGAAAATTATGTTGTATTTGATGAAACTGAGGATAAAAGATAAAAAAACGACTTGTATTTGTATAAATGTGAACCTAAGAAATATAAGTAGCTTACAGGTGTAGATTTATGAAACACAAAACTGGAGATGCATGCATGTGTAAAATTGTAAAGGTAAAATATATCCTGTGGTGTAAAATATATATTTGATCAGACCCAAAGCTAGAGTATGATCGCGTTGTACTAAAAAGCTTGTATGGAGGCATGTAAAATATATAGAGCGAGAGAAAGAGATAGTCATGTGTGTAAAATTCAATATCCCTGTACGCGGCGTTTCGTCCTTCATGGTCTCATGGACTCGTCAGCATGGAGTTGGGGTTGGCACATGTGTAAGAAGGATAGAATACAGAAACGATTTGGATTACAGAGTCAATAAACATAAAAATAGCAATATTTGTGTATGACTATTGTAAAATAAATGTAAATTAGTAAAAAGTGTCTTACCAAATTCGCTGATATTTTTGTCAACCAACACGTTGGGCCATGGCCATGGCTTATAGCCTTTATATAGAGCG